>CAUYSK010071461.1:0-26717 GCA_963575035.1 Avahi laniger | reverse complement strand
GTAGAATACACAGAAAATACAAATTCATAAAAAAGATTCATAATTGCTGATAATTTCTAGCACCTGGTTTTCACCATTGTTAATATTTTCATTGTGTGTTATTTGAGAATTGTTTTTCTTTGCAGATGTAACCCAAATATGGCGTAATGTCCATATTGATCTTAAACATGCTTTATTCACTCACTGTCTACATTAGGAATATATGTCCGTATCAATAAATGGATTTATTTTATATCTTTGATAATTGTTTCATATAGTAGCATTATACAGTGAACTGTGATAGGTCAAACGGGTTCGTAGGTTAGATATTTAGGATATTCAGAGTGAATTTTTTTGGTGTTGTGAACAGCATCGCAATGTACCTTCTTGTAGAAAATCTGTTCAGTTGTCCAGTTTCTTCCATGTAATTCGTTACTAGAAGTGTAATTCCCAAATAGATTCTTTTTTAGAACTTTTAAACTTACAATGGAGAAGCTGCGTCACCCAGGCCATCAACCTATCGTTATGTCGTTCCCACGTGACCAGAAAGAATAATTTTGAGGGATCGCTGACTTTCCTCCGTTGCTCTTACAGGCATTTCAGCTTGCCTGAGGTGTTGTGACAGCCTCTTACCTTACATCTTTCCCTCTAGCTCTGCCCAAAATATTCTCCATGCTACAAGAAGACAAGTTATTTTAAAATATCACTCAGATTATGTCGTTTCCCTGCTTGAAACCCTTCAGTGCGTTCCCCAGCAAACCTGTGCCTGCCTGGCCTTCCCAGTCTCCTGCCTATCCCTGCCATCCACGACGCTCCAGCCCCGGTGGCCACCTTTCGGCTCCTAGAAGGAGCCAAGCTTTTACCTGCTTCAAAGTCTTCACATAGCACTCCCCACGACACTCTTCTCCCTTATAGCTTTGTTCAAGCTGTGGTTACATTGATCTATTTCTAGCTAGCGTATTTTTCAGCCTCCTCCAGTAGATTGCATATTCCATGGAAGCACTAATAAAATTGAGTGTTTCATTACTGATGTGGCAATGCCACTAATAAGGCTGATTGGCATATGATAGGTGCTCAGTAACTATTACAGAGGTAGATGTATGGATGAGGTCTGTGGCCATGGACCCAAAGAACCACCCCCAAATAAGCCTGTGTCCTTTATTCGTTTAGCATGGTATTCTAAAACACTTAGCTAGCCATAGCAGAAATATGAGCATTGTTGGTGTCAGGTGACAAACGCCAAGAAGGGAAGTACCTGGAGATAGACCGATGCTGCCTGTACCCCACCTAGAATCTGGCACCTGGGCTACTCCTTTAGTCCATGCAAGGGCTTGTCTGCCAAAGGCTGATCCAAGGCCAAAATGCAAGCAAGCAGCAGAGCACTATCCGCCTGGCTTTCCAGAGGAAAGCCCCTGCAAGCAGAAGTCACCCTGAGGGTGGGATGAGTGACACAACACAGCCGGCACCAGGATGACCAAAGGGATTAGCTGGGTCAAGGCATCGGCCAGCTAGAGCAGCCGCAACAGGCCCAGCAGATGCCAAGGAGCGATCGGGTGTCACCTCTGCTCATCTCCATCTGTTTGCTCGGCTGACCCCGGAGCCGGCCCCAGCTTTCTTTCTGGACTCACAGGCAGCTGGGACCCGAGGAAAATGAGTATCACGCGAGAGTGTTTGGCAACTGTGTGTCTGATGTGTGCTCATAAGTCATGGGAATGACCAGGGTAAGGTGTCAGCTTACAACTTCTGCATGCTTTCCCTCACTATGGAGCCCACCCTCTGCAAGCAGAGAGAGGGGAGACGGCGGGTGGCAGAAATCTCTACACAGGTAATTTAGGGGATAAACACATCCCAGGGAGCTGGCCAGAAGTCTGGCTGGGACTGAGCCTTCGTGTTATGCTGTGCTCACCAGACTGCGAAAGACAACCTTGAGCCCAAGGGCTCCAGATTTGAAGTGCCAGCTTAAAACTGACACACTGAAGTCAAACTTCTTGGGTCTGAATGTTAGCTATTTCCTGGCTGTGTGGCCCCAGTCAAGTTTCCTAACTTCTCTGAGCCTCAATTTTCTCTTCTGAAAAATTATGCTAAGAACATATTCTAAGGCAAAAGTTAAATGAGAGAATGTTATTAAGCATCTTAGCACAAGACCTAAACATTAAGTTGTCAATTAATAGTTGTCAATGACAGCTATTGTTAGCATTAAAATGCATATAGACAGAGGTACTCATATACAAGTGAGTGTTTTGGCCAAAGGGCTTCATATTCTTTAAGGAAAGAAAGAATCATATCATTTCACTTAGAGCTTTCACTCTACCCTTACAAAAATCTCCCCAGTTGGAAGGCCCCAAATGCCCACTTCTAAGTACTGTTCACATAATGTTTCTATTTAGAAGTTTATTGTGAAAAGAAGTGTTAGAACATTAGATGAGCAACGTGTAGGTGATAAGAGTATCCTGCTACACTATAGAATAACTTGGACTCTCAACAACTTATTATTGAACACCTACAAAAATGAACAATAATGTCCCTGTGCTAAATGATTTTACAATCTTACAGAGGAAATAAGTAATAAGAAAATTAAAAACAGGGTGATAAGTGGTTTGATGGAAGTAATTATTGAATGCTGTGGAAATTCAGAGGAGAGACACCTAAGCTACCCTTAGAAGGTGTGTGTATTTGTGTGTGCATCTCGATGTGGTTTTGTATTCTTCTGAATGTATCTGATCATAGGTGACAGTTAAGCTCTAAATGTAAGATACACTTCACACAGAAAGTATGAGGAATGAGAGAAAAAGTAACTGTGCGGTGGGAGTAAAATATAGTAATGACAGTGGGCCACAACTTACCAGCTGTGTGACCTTGGAAAAGTCACTTAACCTCTCTGAGCCTCAGTTTCTTCATTTACAAAATGGGGCCGTCAGTCCCTCGCAGCACTGCTGTGAGGATTAAATGACACAAAAACAGCTCAGTGCCGGCACGTTGAAAATGTTTGATAAAAAACAGCTGCTTTTATTATCATTGATATAAATTATTCTGGGTTTCCCACAGTTCTTAGAATGAAATCAGAGAGTCTCCCAAGACTCTCAGGCTTTGGATCCATTCTGTGACATTTGTCTTGTTCCTACATCTCATCTGGTCTGAGACATTCTCTCAGATTTTCCCTGGCGGAATACGTAAGTACATCTTTCTATCTCACCTTGAGTGCTAACTCTGATCTATTAATACTGGCTGCCTAGAGTGAAAAGCGCCACTGTGATCCATTGGCAATGTCTGTCACAGGCAAGGGTAAGAACAGTAGTGCCACGAGTGCCTGGCATTTGCTATCTAGGAACAGCTGGTACATTTCTATCACCAAGATGTCCCACAGTCGTTTCTGAGGCCACCTCTGGCCTGGGCAGGCGGCACCTCTCTCTCGAGTCCTTCCTAGCACTCCTCTATGTTCTCCATTCCTCCTCCTTGAAGCTCCCCCATTCCCAGAAAGAAAAAGGCAAAACCATATGCTACCAAACACATTTCTTCTTTCCAGCCTCTCTTTGATTCTCTTTCATGAATATGAGTCATCTCTCCACACCCACCCCCAAACCCAGCTGAAATTACTGTTTCCCACAGCACTTCAACTTTTCATACCCCCAGGACCTGCTTTCTATCTGGTTCAGAACGCCTCTGGGCGTGGGGGAGGGCACCCGAGCCTTCTCTCCTACAGGGATTTCTTCTTGAAATATATTTTCTTCTCCACATCAAAGTCCACTGGAAACAGAAACCTCAACCCATCAGGGGTTGCAGACACACATAAATTCATCCATCACTTTCTCTAACCCTGGTCAGTGTCAAGAGTAACTGCTCTGAGAGGGCACAAGAAGCACATTTTGTAAGGCAGCCGACGTGATCAGTGGTCCAGCACCCTTGAGGGGGCAACAATAGGCATTTTCCTTCCTCTGTGTTGCAAAACCTGCCTGCTGTGCCTGTCGCAATGGCAATCGGTGCACTGCCAGGGCCTGCGGGCCCCTTGCCTAACCGTTACTCGATCGAGGCCAGTGCAAGGAAATCTTACCGAGTAGCAACAAAATCTGTGCACAGCGTGATGCAGGCCACAGGTTCTGCAGCAAAGGAAATTCCACTGTGGAGGGAATGTCAACCAGCCCCAGAAGAGCCAACTCCTCTGGCCCTCTGAGCAGTCAGAAAGCGAGCTGACAAAGGGATCTGAGTGAGCTCCCTGCAGCAGGAAAAACTTTAGCAGCCTTTTCTTTCCCAACTCTTGCCTCGGTCAGGAAAAAAAGCCAGAATCATTGTTTCTAAAACAGAATTCTACAAGCTCGAATCAGAATCACAGAGGGGAAATGGGCGTAAAGGAGGGGGAGAAAGCATCTTGTTTAAAATGCAGATTCCCAGGCACCCATCAGCCTTAGTAAGATTGTCATCCTTTAGTGCAGAACCTAGACATCTCATTTTAACCCAACCATACCCATGCAGGCGTGCACGCATACGCTGAGATTCTCAGGCACGCTGAAGTTCGAAACTCTGCAAAGATTAACTAGTCAGCCATAGAACTGTCTCATCCTACACGGACCAATGTGAACAAATGTGCTGCCTGATTGCCCAGCTAAGTTTCCTAACGCAGACTTCCCAGAGGCAGGAAATGTTTTCAGCTCTTACTCCTCCCATGACAGCTCTTTTGTTGTGGAGTCTCTGCTGCCCATATGCAAGCTCTGCCCCACTCTCAGTGCAAAGGCTGAATTTCCTCCATCTATCGTCATTTCTTAAATGGATAAATCCCACAGCAACATCTGCTGAGAGCCAACGGGCGAGACAGGTTTAAATTGTATCTGCCCCAGTCCTCCTTTAAGCTGATGAGAATGTCATACTATGTTTCCCCCACTTACGTTATTTTCCCACCTACCTTTGTTTTACTTCTGGATCTTTTTGGTTGCAAGTAACAGAATCTACTGCAATGAGTTGAGCCAAAAAAAGAAAGACAATTATAAAGTAACAGAGTAGGAAGTAGAGTCAGGCTTCCCACAGAGTTAAAATCAGGATCTTGGCAAACACCAGGAATTATAGTAGACACTGTTGTGTGACTCTCTGCCCTGCATTCTCCTCTTCCTCCTTCCTCACAGAGCCCAGGTTCCGCTCAGGTGTGCCTCCCTCCCCGGGAGGGCTCAGTGGTCTCAGAGAAAGCTGCTCCCAGCCCATCTCCCAACAGTGAACCTGAGGGGTCCAAACCATTGGCTCCCATTCTGGCATGTTTAAATAATTTGTAGCATCCTCTATATGATCCTGAAATGAAATTGACACATAGTATAATCCATATATTTTATAAAATCAACATAATTCCCTGACTACAATATAAAGGGTAAATAATAGTTTCCTATAATAAAATTATATGCATTTCAGTCAGAAATTGCCCAGGTACAATTCCACTAAAGCACGTAATTAACAGTGGGAAGGTGGTCCTTTTAAGAAGTAGAATTTTAAAAAGATAACCAGGGTTTCTCAGCCTCAGCACTATTGACATTTTGGGCCAGATAATTCTTTGTCTTAGGGGGCTGTCTGTGCACTGTAGGAAGATTAACAGCATCCCTGGACTCTACCTACTAGAAGCTAGTACCAAACACACCCACATACCCACAACCAAAAATGTCTCCAGACATTGCAAGTGACCTCTGGGAGAAAGATCACCTCTGGTTGAGAACCACTGGTGTAGACCGATATAAGGTGTGTTGTGTTGGTAACTCAAATATAACAAATAGTGTAGTTGTTAGTGATATGATTTTTCTGAAATGGTGAGAACAACTCCTGGTAAAGTTCCAAACAAAGCATAGTACAGTCTCCCCTTCAGTTTGGCTGCATTCTTGGAAAATTCAGTGTGCAGCAGTATCTTGCAAAACAATGCTTTATGTTTATGCATAAATCAGGGTCATAGAATACACTCACGTAATTATAAACGAGATATTCCCACCTGCAGATCAGGTAAGAATGTAAAATGGTGCAGCTGCTTTGGAAAACAGTCTGGCAGTTCCTCCAAAATTTAAACATAGAGTTACCATGTGACCCAGCATTCCATTCCTAGGTGTATATATATACCCAAGAGGAATGTAAGCATATGTCCATGCAAAATTTGTATGTGAATGCCCAAAACAGCCAAAAAGCTGAAACAACCCAAGTATCCCTCAACTGATGAATGGATAAATAAAATGTGGTATCTCCAAACAGTGGAATATTATTCTCACTGAAAAGGAATGAAGTAATGATGCATACGAGAACATAAATGAACCTTGTAAACATGCTAAGTGAAAAAAGTCAGTCTACAAAGGCCACATACTGTTTCATTCTATTTACAGTAATGCACTGCATAAAAACATTCCAGTCAATGATGGACCACATAGATGACAGTGGTCCCGTAAGATTATAATACCGTATTGTTACAGTACCTTTTCTATGTTTAGATATATTTAGGTACACAAATACCATTGTGTTACAGTTGCCTACAGTATTCAGTACAGTCACATGCTGTGCAGGCTTGTAGTCTAGGAGCAATAGGCTACACCATAAATCCTAGGTGTGTAATAGGCTGTACCATCTAGGTTTGTGTAAGCACCTTCTATGATGTATACAGAACAAAATTACCTAACAATGCATTTCTTAGAAAGTATGGACGTCCTTAAGTAATGAATGACTGTATATCAAATAACCAGAATAGGCAAATCTATAGAGACAGAAAATAGGTTAGTGTTTCCCTAAGGCTAGAGGTGGGAGATAGAGTGATTGCTATGGGTGTGGGTTTTTTGGGGGGAGAGAAGCATTGATGAAAATGTTCTAAAATCAATTGTAGCAATAGTTGCACAACTCTTCAAATAACCTAAGAAAACATTGTGCACTTTAAATAGGCGAGTTCTGTGGTATGTAAATTATATCTCAATAATGCTGTTATTGAAAAAAAAGTCCTGCAGATAAGAGAGCAATTGTTATAGTGTGAGACTATGTAGCAGTCCTCTTTATGCTCTCTTTATACTTTACAAGATATTTAATTTCTCTTCCACTTGTTTTCTCAAACCATTGTGACAACAATAACAGCTCCTTACACTTTCTCACTGTGCTAGTTTCAGCCCCTTGGTGAACCATGAACCATTCACTGGTCTAAGCCATTTACATAAATCAGTTCTTTCTTGCCAGTGAGTGGTTCAGGAATTCAGATTCAAGACAATCAGTAAATATTTTAAGACCAGAGTGGTCACATGACTTGTGTTAGCCCAAAATAGAACAAAGGAAAGACTTCTATCTAGTGGTGCTGGGGAGAGTAGAGTCTTCTTCTCTCTCTCTATCTCAGACTGGGCTCGGATAGAGACCCACGTGCTTCTGATTGCTCCTGGCAGCCATTTTGAGCCGATGAGTGAAACCAGCTACAGAATGAAGCCAACGGTGTGGATGGTAAGGCAGAAAGAAAGAATCTGGGTCTATTGCGGGACTGCTAAATTCACCAACCCTAAAGCCCAGCCTACCTTTTGATTTCCTGTTATGTGAAATAATAAATTTCCTTATTGTTTTAACTGCTTTGAGGTTTGTTTTCTGTGAAATGGGAACCAAATTAGAGGACAGGGAGCGAGATTTGCTACCACCCTACAACAAGGCGAAGTCCTGGATCATCTGTCCACTCCTGAAAAGATTTCCAGCTCTGCCAAGGAAGTTCAGGAAGTAGAATCAATCCCATTCTCAGGAGAAGAGAAACATCAAAGAGCATGTTTTAGGGCTCTAACCATAGGATCAGGGTTCCAGTCAAGGCCAAGACCTAAAATGGGAAACTGGCAGACCAGGCTGATTAGAGGGCTAAGGTGAAGGAAAAAGCTAAAGAAAAGATTCAGCTACAATGATACCCAGAATTTAAGTCTACCATTGTTAGAGTTTCCTAGTGCTTGCAGATATTCTCCAGCTTGCCTTATATTGATGCAATCATTTTAAACTCATTGTTTTGTAATCTTTTATTGATGAGTCCAATATCTGAAATCTTTATAATTCTGTCTTTGCTCTCTGTTGTTTCTGCTGGTTCTCACTCTTGGTGCCTTGTTTCCTTATGCATTTGAGCATATTTAGATCTATATTGGTCCTTGTCCTTAAAAGCATTTGTGAGGATTCTATGTGACTTAAGTCGAAGATGCTTTCCTGTGGAGATAATTTGAGTTTGCCTCTAGTGCTCACATAGATGCATAGTCGGTCCAGGACAATTTTCATGTAAATTCCTGGATTGAGATCACGATGGACTTCACAGTTAAGGAGCACATTATCAGCATCAGCATCATCCTTATTCATACCATTATTGGGCACTTATTCTGTACGTGCATTATCTAAGCACTTCATATGCATTATCACACTTGAACTTCACAGAAACTATGATGCAAGTATGATAATTATCCCCATAGTACAGAAAGCAAACTAGGGCACAGTATATTAAGCAATCAACCCAAAGTCACATAACCAGCTACTGACAGAGATATTAAAGACCTATAACCTAAAGTCCTCCATGCCAGGACCTACTTACTAAGATAGTAAGTACTTAACATATGGATGTTGCCGATGTTCATCCCTGTAAAGCTGTTTCCTTGTATGTTTAAAAAGGAAATAGGAATAAAGATATAATCTCAGCTGGATTTAAATTTTGAGATGCAGTCCTCCAATCTCCATTTCCCTCCATGCTACTTGGATGGATTGAGCATACCTGGTAGTGAAACACCAAGCAAGGTTTGAAGATGCAAATGTTATGCCTAGAACAGTGGACCTAGGCCAAACCCCAAAAAGAGTAGACCTCTGAGATTCACAAATACCACTGACCTCACTACCAAATGTGAAATTATTTTGCAGGAAGGGAGGAAGTTTTCCCTCAGAGGTACTGTCAGTAACAGTCTGAATAAGTTATCCAGGAAAAAAAATTAGAAATTTCTTGACGTTTCCTGCTAACCTTAAACCAGAGAGTAAGTATGAATGGAGGGTCCCCAAGTGCAATCTTCTGAAGGAGCATAGGCCGATTATCCTGCTTCACTAACCAGATTCTCATTGCCTGACCTTGGGCTCATGCCTTCAAGTGCTCTGGAGGCTACCAGGGCAGGTAATGAGGCCAGCGAGCCTGGTGAGCCAACACACTGTCACTGCCTTAAGTCAGGCTTTCCTTATTATTCATCTGGACAACTGAAATTGACTCCAGACTGGACTCCAACCTCTGGTTGATGGTGAGCACCGTAAGGGCAGGGACTTCTGATCTTTTACTGCCTAATGCTCAGTACAGTGACGGCACATTTACCCACTGGTTCAGGCAGCAATTATTTATTGAACAGTTACTCTCTGCTAATCACCAAGGATATAATGGTAAACAAAAACCTGAATGGCACTTGCTCTTATAGGGTATACGGTCTAGTGAGGAGCAGACAATTCCCAAATAATAAAAGCCAAATGCATAATTACTAATAAATATGATGAAAGAAAGGAACTCAGGACATTGAGAATCTGATCTATCCTGGGGGTTTACGGGAAGCTTGAATAGAAAATGACATTTGAGTTAAGATCTGAAAGGTATAGTTTAGTTTATAAAGAGGAGAAAAACATTCAAGCAAAGGGAACTATAGTTGCAAAGGCTCTATAGCCAAAGAGGTGTAGGATAGAATAGTCAATCATGAAAACTTGGATTTATGAATGAATGAGTGACTCAGAATAACAACTACAATCTCTGTGGTATGTATCTTGTGCCAGGAATTATTCTAAGTGTTTAATTTTTATCAACTCATTTAACCGCTGCAACAACCCTATGTGGTAGGTATTATTATATCTCCATTTTACAAATGAGTAAAGTGAATTACAGAGAAAATATGTAACTTGTTATGGTTGAACAACTAACAAACTGTAAAACTGGGATTTGGACCATGAATACGGTCTAAGGCAGAAAAACAGGGCTTTTTTGGTGATCACGGAAATCCCTGGAATAATAGATCATCATTAAATGGAGCAAATATGGTGGGTTGAAACAGGGAACTCAGTTCTAAAATTGAGTCTATGAAATCCAGGAGCAAAGTCCTTTAAAAGACGTGAGCTACTCAAAGGAGTATGGAATAAAAGGAAAAATGCAATGGAATTAAATAAGTATTAAGGTTTTTAAAACTTAGTTAAAATGCCGTTGTAAAAAAAAATGACTGTTAAACCTATAGATTTGCAATGAAAACCAGTAGAGAATCATAAAACAAAAATACTATTAACTAAATCAAAGGAAAACTCAAAAATTATGATCATCAGCATTGTTTCTTTTGAATATCTTTTTCTCTTATATGTGCACACTGTAAACATGATAAGCATCATTTCTTCTTGTATTTTTTACGCCCCTTTGCCATCTATAAATGGACCCTGGTTATCATTTTGTATCCAAGCGTAAGAAACGTTGGAAATTGGGAAACCCTGGAAAACCCCTCGTTTCTTCACAATAAGTATGTTCTGATGAACCCTGCTGGGAAGTTCTTTCTGGTTGTCAGATGTGACTTTGTTCCTCTCTGATGCTCATATTTGCATGAATCCAAAATCCCAGTTAAATTCTAGGGTTGTGGGACTCGGCAGGCAGGCAGGCAGCCAGCAGCTCTGCCAGAGCTAGTTACCTTTGTGAAACCAAAGCATCTTTTGACCTGAGGATTCTCCAAGTAAGTTTTGCCCTCAAATTGTTCCACTGAAGTTTTTATCAAGTAGAACATTCCAGGGTACTTGGGGTTGCTTGTTTACTTTAAGATCTCTCTCTTCCTGCCTCCCTCCTTCCCTCCCTTTCCCTCTCTCCCTCCCGCACCCCCTTTTTCTCGACTGTCTCTCTCTTTGTCTCTGTCTCTTTCTGGATTTTTCTTTCCCAGCCTCTTCGCTCCTCTTGGCCACTCTTAAGAGCAAGCACTGGCAGGCAGTGAATCAAAGTGGGCTATTTTTGCTCTCGCTGTGAGAATGTTTACAACATATTGAAAATTCGGCCTGTGGTTTAACGTTGTATATATTTTCAGAAAAACTGACTGGTTTCCAAATTCAGGGGGTGACTGTGAAACCCACAGAAGGCTTTATGTATAAGACCAATGCCTCGGGTGGCTGCCCAGACCCCTGAGGCTCACATTGCATCACATACAGCCCCACGTGCGCAGAACCGGAAGGATGGCTGGCTGACTAGCTTCTCTTCCTGACCATGCTGATTTCAGGACCAGTGGCTCAAAGTTGTGAAAGAAGAAATTCAAAACTAGCTGTGCGCAACAAAGAATTCTGTGAACACTCTACCTCTGACCTAATTAAATGATTCTTCCTTCCTACCCAACCAAACTGCCCTCAAATGTTTTGGATACAAGTACCACTCTATTAGAATACAGTTAATGTTGAATATATTTTACCATGAAATATGAACATAGTAATTACTGAATTTTCCATTCAACATCCCCTATCATATTCCTTGCATATTGGATTCTGTTAGAATAGCATTTAACTGTTTTCATATGGGCTTCAACAGGCATCCTGGAAGATTTAAAATAGCCAATAATTTCACTGCACTAAAACCTGGTCAAACTCTTGTCCTTTGCCTTTCTTTTTTTTTTTTTTTTTTTTCTTTTTTCTTTTTTTGCTACGACTCCAAGTTTTAAAGTAAGATTAAGGCTGACCTAATTTTCTAAGAGCCTCCTGCTGATTTATCAGCTGATAGCAAGTCTGAGGCATTCAGCCCAATTAAACTGGTTCACAAGTACTGCTCAGTGGATAAATATGAAGTAGAAATGTCCAGGAGGTCTTCTTTTATCTGTAGCTGAAATCAGAGGGAGCTGTGCATGCTGACCGGGTGTTTGTCACGCAGGTGGGGAAACAGCCCGCTGGTGTTCACTAAAATCCGTGCTGAGGATGACTCTTGTTAACAAAAACCTCAAGCAAAGACGCTCACACGTGGTCACTGCAGACAGAGTGGGGCCGAAATCCGGCTGGGCTGCTTTCTTGGACTGGGGCTAACTTTCCACTGAGGTTTCGATCCTTAGCACTCTGTTAAGTCCTCGTTTTGTGAGTGGTTTCTATTGTCTAGCTCTGCTGGCTCACACCAGGCAACACTGGGCCTGTTGTTCCAATCCGTTTTGAGATTCTGCAATTTAAACAACACAGAGCGTGGGCCAGCTCTAAGAGTTATAGTCTAGTTTAACTGGATTTTAAAAACTGGTTAAACTAGGCTACAACTCCCTTGGTCTTGGATCTACTGTTTTTGTTTTGTTTTTCTTTCCCTTCTATTCAGAGTATAAGTACGATTGCTTTAGAAAAGTGCAAATTATACGAAAATGGAAAATGACAAATAGATTGGAGAGATTTATTTACTGGCACAATGGTCTTACCATTAACAAAGGATTTCTTTAAAATTTCTAGCATTTGCTAATGGCACTGGCCAGCACTATACTATAATTGCTTGTTTAAGTTCTGCCTTGCCCATTATTAATAGAACAGTGGTTCTCAAACTCCACTGTCCAGCAGAGCTGCCAGGAAAGCTTGCTAAAATGCAGACTGTTGCCCACGCCTGGTGTTGCTTTTTCAGTAGGTCAGGGTGAGACCCGACAATTTGTCTTTCTAATAAGTTCTCAGGTGATGCTGATTCTGCCAAGAGCACATCAAGAATAACTGCTCAAAACTGGGAACTTCTTGAGGCAGGAATACTCTCACTCATTCCTGTATTCACAGCACTTTGTTCTGTGTCTGTTACATATTCCAGTAAATGATTGGCGATACCTATTTATTCAATTAGTATTTATTCAATATCTCCAAAGTGCCAGAAACTGTTCTAGACACTAGAGATTCCACAGTGAATGAGACAAAGTAGCTCCATGTCCTTGGAGCTCCTTGCTGAGTTTCCATTCTATTATAGTAGAGCAGTCAGATGAGAAATAAATGAAGAAATGCATCAGGTGATGTCCATTTGCACTAAGTGCTATGAAGGAAACTAGAGCAGGACAAGAGGATGGAGAGTCACGGGTAGGAGGCAATGTTAGATGGGGTGTCAGGGAAGGCCGCTCTGAGGAAGACACATCTGTAAAAAATTGAACAAAATGAGTAAGAAAGCCATGTGAAGGTCTAGTGGAGAAAGGTTTCAGGTGAAGGGAATAGCATGTGCAAAGGCCCTGAGGCAGGAGTAGGCTTTGTATTTTTAAGATAGAGCAAGAAAGCCAGAGTGGCTGCAGTAAAGTGAGTTAAAGGGAGAACAATAGACAGTAAGATAAGAGAGATGGCAAAACGGCTCTTAAAAAGCAATGTTAGGGAGTTTGGATTTTATTCTGAGTGTGATGGGAGGACAATGAAAGGTTATAACTGGGGAAGCAATATGGATTTTGTTTTAAAGACCATATTAGAGGAAATAATGTCAAGCAGGGAAACCAGGCAGAAGCTACTGCCTAATCCAGCGTGATCATCGAGTAGGATGTTCGTGGTGAAGGAGACAATAAGTGATGAGATTTTAGATAGATTTTGAAGGTAGATCCAACTGCAATTGCTGGTGGATTAGACATGGGGTGTGAAAGAAGGAAGGAATTAAGGGTGACTCAAAGTTATATATATTTTTTAACTGGGAGTGACATTTGCTGAGAGGGGTAAGTGCTGCACATGATTAATTCTATTTGGAAATGTCATAAGCTACCATTAGACATCTGAGTGGAGATGCTGAGTAACTATGTGAGTCTGGAGCTTAGTGGGGAGGTCCGTGCTGGAATGTAGGTTTGGGAGGATCAGTGCGGACAGGGTCCTGAAGCCATGGCACTGGGCAGGATCACCTATGACATGCATGGGGGGAGAACAGGAGAGAGGATCAAAGGCTGGGCCCTGGGGTACCCACTTTTCAAGGATGGAAGGGGAAGGAAGAGCGAGAAGCCAAGTGTTTCCAGAAGGAAGAGGTGGTCAACTGTGTCCGATGTCTCTCAGTGACCAGCTAAGACAAGGACTGAGAATTGACCACTGGATTCTGCAAAATGGAGGCCCTCGGTGACCTTGACGAAAGCAGTCACAATGAAGTGGTGGGGATGGAAATCTGATTGGAATGAGTTGGGAAAGAATGGTACATGCAGAAGGGAAGACAGTGAGCACAGATAACTATTCCAGTGACCATTGTTTATAGAGGAAAGCAGAGACATGTGACAGTGGTAGGAGTTAGAAGTGGTGACTTTAGAGGGTTTTGAGAGGAAGATCGTTTATCCTGTTTGTAGGCTGGTGGAGACCATCCGGGAGCGAGGGAGAAATGGACTACTTAGGAAACAGCAGAGTCAACTGCAGGAGGGAAGTGCTTGAGCAGGTAAGGAAGGAAGGGACCCGGTCCGCAAGTGGTGGGATTGGCCAAGTAGAAACAGGAGGGAGGACTGGGAAGGAGAGCACAGATGCAGCACGTGTTTGGGGTTGAGTGGGCAGATGGGAGGAACTTTTGCACCCAGGATTAGGGAAACATGAAACTCTGATAAGCACAAGAGCATCACCTACATGAGTGAGAGAATAAGGAAATGGAACCAAGTCGCTGGACAATGCTGCATCCCACTTGATATTCGTGGCTATTGATGTAACGTGAAGCCCATGAGCTTCGTTATGTTTCCTCCAATCACATGTCTCTGCTAGGGATCAACCCTGGAGCAGGTGGAGGGTTGGGTTTGGGTATAACAAGGGATGTGATGTGCCAGGTGAGGGGCAAGGAATTTGAGGGTATGTGCAAAAGAGCAATGATAATGGTAGACTTTGGACATTTACCAGGATAAACAGGGAAAGAAGGACATGGATACGAGAAGTTTCTCAGAGGAAGAAAAAGTGACAGAATCAATGGTCGGAAGTCTTGAAGGAATGACTGGCATTATTGGGCTCAGAAAATAAATTGGAAGGATAAGAGGAAGTATAGCTCTTGGTAATGATGACGGTGTGTAGCATTGCACTCTGGGAGTGGGCCGATTGGGGTAGACAGAGGAAAAGATCACTGGGAGTGATCCGTGCATGAGCAGAGAGATCCGGCATGTTGGCTGGATCTTGGAGCCGATGCACTGAGACCCAAGAGGGCGAACGATGCAAAGCGATGAGACGTTATTACTCAGTGTGTAACCACTAATCACCTCCAACTTCAAAGTTTTGAACAAAACAGAAAAATAAATGAGGATACCTACTAACCTCAAGGAGCACATAAATGTCAAGATATAAAGAAGAGTTTGTGATGGAAACACAATCTACTTTGTAAACAACACACTTGTTGCACAAAATAAAACATACCCCTAAACTGAAAGGAAATTAGATGTGTTTTTGTTTTTTTTTTACTTTAGGTCATGTCAAAAATATTCACAAATATTTTTTTGTTTGTAATGTTCTCAACTCTAAGAGGGATCTGGGTGAGTCAGTTTTGTGATTCTGAATAACTCTGTGAAACCAAATGCTAGATAAAACCATTGCAGGTAATTCCTGGTGGTCTCAGCAGCAGGAGTAGTTGGGTGTCTCTGTACAACTTGTTTGCATTCATTTACTTAATCTTTTCAGTAAACCTGTAGAGTTCCAGAAACAAGTGATAAATAAGACCAGTCTCTCTACTCTGGAATTTCACAACTGTGTATCTTTTATGTATACTGTGACTCTCGTAACCAACTTCATTGTACCTTTCCTTTACCTTGGCTCTTGAAAGATCAGAGCTAACTGTGTGGCCTACCACTAACAATGTACAGCACTTCCAAGCAGATGCTTTGTGAGCTAACCTATTTTTTTTTCTTTTTTTGGTCCTTTGTCATGTTTTCCTCAACTATTTTTAAACTCTTTTGATCTTACACATGTACCTTTGTAAGCCTCTTTATGTCCTTCATGAAACAAGTTTAAAAATAAATAAATAGTATAAGGCACTGTACTACTGACTTTAGTAAAATTGGCTTTAGTTTTTTGGTTTGGTTTTGTTTAAAAGGACATTTTGGCCCAGGTAACTGGAAACCCTAGAGCTGGACTTCAGGCATAACTGGATCTAGGTGCTTAAGTAGTGTCACAAATCTGCCACTGTTCATCTCTGGACTCTGCTTTCCTCTGTTAAAACTTTAATTCCAGACAGGAACTCAAAAATTAGTGGCAAAGAGAAACACCAGAATCTTCTGGCAATATCAATTTTAAAAAGTTCTCCTTTTCCCCATTGCTTGAGTAAATAACATCCCCAAAACAATCCTTGTTGCTAGGATAATGCCGTGTTCTATTCAGACAGGTCTGGGCCACATATCCATCCCTGGGGTAGGGAATAATGTTAGCCCAACCAGACCACATGTCTTAAGAGATGAAGAAAGGAGAGCTTCCATAAAGGAAAATTTAGTGCTGTGCCAAGGAAGGTGGACTGGATCGTTAGCAAGACAAAACCACAGATGTCACCACTCCAAACTTAAAATCTAGTTGACAAGATGGGTCATGGGTACAAGAAATGAAATGAGGCAGTGCATACATGATGTGTACCAAAGAATGGTTCACATATTACATATATCAGAGGATGACACAGGAAGAGGAGGTGATTTTGAACGAGACACTCCAACCATCCAACAGTAATTTCCTGAAGACCTTCCATGTATGAGGCTCTGTCCTCGGCGCTTGGAATACATCAGTGTGCAAATCAGACAAGGATCCCTGCCCTCCCGATGTTGATATTCCAGGCAGACAATAAACCATAGATGTAAAAATAACTATAGAGTTTATTAGAAGGCGATGGATACTCTGGAAACAGGAAAAATAAAGTACAGTAAGGAGACTTAAAGATTAGAGTTGGCCTCATTGAGAAGGTGATGTTTGAGTAAATGCTTGAAGGAGGTGACAGAATGAACCGTGTGGACACCTGGGGGAAGAGCATTCCAGACAGAGGGACCGACCAGCCGGGACAAAGGCTCAGTAGCCGCAGTGTGCCTGAAATATTCTAGCAACGGCACAGCGGTCAGTGTAGCTAGAGTGCAGTCAACAAAGGTTATAGTAGAAAAGGAGGTCGGAGAGGTGACGGTGGGGCAGTGGGGGTGCGACAGATCCAGCCGGGTCCTTAGAGCCTTTGACCTACAACCTTAGTGAAACGGGCCTGGCAGAGGAGTGATTTCTTATGATGCACGGTTTTAAAGGGTCGCTCTGGCCACTGGGTAGAGGACAGGCTGGAGGAGGAGAAGGATAGGAGTAGGCACGAGATGAGGAGTTGAGGCGGCAGCTGCGTTAATCCAGGAGTGAGATGGCAGTAGCTCGGTATTCACCGTGGAAGTGGGATCGAGCCAGATTCTGAGCATGTGTTGAAGGTGGAACCAATAGGATTTCCACTTCACAAAAGACATGAGCTTTAAGAAATAGGAAGACCCAACAAGCAGAGAAAGAAAAAGAACATTCCAAACTAAATGAAATAGAAAGGCAAAGCAGAGAGAAAGAAAGCGCAATGAATTAACAGGCCATTGTAAGAAAATGTGATCGGAGTGGAGAATTGAAATGGGGAAGGAAGGGCTGGTCAGTTTGGGCTCAGATGTTAGATGTCTTCAGTGTGGGCTAAGAATTTCAGGCTTCATCCTGTCCTTCATGAGAAGCACTGAAGGATTTCAAGAAGAATAATTTCACAGAATGTTAGAACTTAGGGAAATGAGTTTGACGCTAGAAGTCATTGGCAAGTGAGATTCTGGTGGCAGGAAGCTCTCTCACAGATCTTATAATGAAATAAGTGTTTGAACCAAAGTGAAGCAGAATTACGTAGGGATAAGACAACAGGTTTTAGCAGAACAGACAAACATGGGTGGGATTCTGACTCCATCTTGTTGGCCATGGTCAAGTTATTTGGTCTCTCTGGGTCTCCTGTTGCTAATCTATAAAATGGACGTAACTGTGACACTGTGAATATTTAAGTGCTTCATCCAATACCTGGCACTGAGTAAATACTCAAACTATGCATGACTGTTGTTACTATAATATTCTTAAATTCAAATGGAATGGAAGGAATTGATAAATATTGAGTGAATGAGGGAAACAGAAAATCACCATTAGAACATCACTGTAATAATTATGACAGGTGAGACCTGCCAATGAATGCTAATATTAGTGGGCAAAAAATTGACGCAAAATGGCATACCTGCATAGTCTTGAAGTATCTCCCCTAAGATATTTATATATTACAAAAAGAAAAGCATTAACTTTAGAGTGGAGAAACCCAGAGGACATCATGTTATCCGAGTGAGTAAGATGAACATCACCATTGTCACAGATTGGAGGAGACTAAGGAGATGGGACAACTAAATGTCCTGTGGGATTCCGTAAATGGAAAAAAAAAAAAAAGGCATTTCTGGGGAAACTGGTGAACTTTGAATAAACCCTGTAGTTTAGTTAATGATATTATTCTTACGTTAACATCCCAGCTTTGATAATTGTACAATGGTCACATAAGATGTTAGTATTAAAAGAGTCTGGGTGATGAAGTTATAGGAATCATCTATACTATTTTTCAACTTTTCTGTAAGACTAAAACTATTTTTTAAATAAATTTTTTAAATGGAATGAAAGAAATTGCCCTTGAAAGGCATCACAAAGAGAAGCGTCAACAGTACTTGATTGGTTGGCTTTGCGGAATAAAGGAGTGGGTAGGTCAAAGCCACCTAGAAAATTGCTCCGTGAGATGTTGTGGTGTAGCGTCCAGAACTGAGAAAGCTTTAGTGAGGAGCTGCTTGTGTGAGTGTGTGTGTGTGTGTGTGTGTGTGTGTGTGTGTGTGTTGGAGATGAGGTAACCACTTTTACTTTAGACATGTGTGCAGGAATCTTCCAGGCCACTGGATAATGGCAGTGTGAGGTGAGAACAGAGAAGATACAAGGCAGAGAAATCAGGTTAGAAGTAAACTGCAGAGAATATTTGAAGACAACTGTATAGAGAAGATCCTCAAAGGAGAGGACTTAGAAAGATATGAGGAGACCTCACTGGACAGCTGAACATTGGTGACTTTCATAGGACAATGGAAGAAAAACCAAAGAATGACAGAGATAAAAAGGGAGAAAAAGAATCCAGCCTATGTGGCATCACAGGAACTAAGAGAGGAGACCACTACGAGGTCAAGCCAACCTTGACCACTGCTGTTTTCAGACCAGGTAGGAAAAGGACTGAGAGGAGGTCAGAGGGGCTGGTGAGCAAGGAGTGTTTCTGAAGAGACCATTTCAGTAAACCAGAGTACACACAGGCCAGATACCAAAGGACAAGCAGGGTGGCTTCTTCTGGAAGCCGAAGGAATGGTCCTAATTAAATCCTCAGATTTTAAGGGAGCTAGGAAACCTGACATTCTTTCATTCACTCGTTGAATAAATAGTATAGCGCCAAGTGTGTGCTTGGTACAGCAGATACACAATAATCGCTGCCTTTGGAAAGCTTCAATCCTAATAGTCGTCCCTCAGTATCCACGGGGGACTAGAACCTCCCTCAGCTACCAAAATCTGTGGATGCTCAAGTCCCTGATATAAAGCGGTGTAGTATTTGTGTATAACCTACACACATCCTCCCACATACCTTAAATTATCTCTAAATTACTTATAATATGTAATATTATGTAAGTGCTATGGAAATAGTTGTTATATTGTATCATTTAGGGAATAATGATGAGGAAAAACATCTGTACATGTTCGGTACAGATGCAATATTTTTCCCAGAATATGCTAGATCCACTGGTTGGTAGAATCCACAGATATGAAACCCGCAGATAAAAAGGGCCAACTGTATATTCTGCTCACTGCCATTCATACTCCGTAAAAGATATACTAACACAGAAAGCTTTGAATTTTCTTTCTGGAAGGGAGAAAGACCTAGATGAGTTAGCAATAACGCATCTTTTTAACTCAGGGCTGGGAGTATGGTCGTGATAACAATGACTTATCATGTGATCCAGGCTGAGAACATTTGATCCACAGTTCAATCTCCTAGGTGCAACTTGTTTTATTCCTGGGTTTAAAGAAATCCCCTCTTTTGTTCCCAATAGAACGCAAAGCCCATGACACTATGCTGAGTCTGACTGGACCTCCAGATTTCCCATCAGGAGCTTTATGAGTAATATGCCTTCTTTGAAAATCTCACTCATAAATCGCTGAGTTCAATTTTATAAATATAAATGAACTGGCATATTAAAACAATAAAACTATGCCTTTATTTTTACAGTAGGCAATTCACAAAGAGTAAGTTTGTAGGACAAAATTTATACTTGGTTTGACTAGATTCTAGTGAAAGAATATTGTAAATCAGTATTTACATGTGTAAACTATGTATATAGGAACACAGCTTCAAGGAAAACAGGAAAACCCCTAGTACATGGTAGGGCCTCCATAAATGTTAAATGTCTAGGAACTGAGAAAATCTAAAGATAGTTTGTCACTTGCCTGCATTTCTCAAAGGCTGTTAACTGCTGTTTGACTGTGGCTTTAAAGGTTAATAGCAAAGGTCAGGAAGTTCACAGTAGGAGTTCATGTTGGTCTGCAGGAATTCTACCACACTGAGAGAAATGCGAAACTCAAGGAGGTTATCAAGAAAGGATAGCTCATTTCCTGTAAATTTCCAGGGATGAGTCAACAGCTTTTCGGAAATGTTGGCCTGCTTACTAAATATATGACCTCCACAAGTTACTTAACCTCTCTGGGCCTCAGTTTCCTTATCTGTAACATAGGAATGACATACTACTTCTTATTTCACATGGTTGTTTTGACTATTTAATGAGATGATTTACAGTACAGCGTCAGCACATAGTAAATGGTCGATAAATGATCATTACGTTTTTGTATCTTCCCTTAAATAGATTGGGCAGAGCCTGTTGTATTTATTCATCCTTTGGTCTCTAGTACCAGAAGTCTGAGCCATGTGTCCAGCTGAAAAAACTACCTTTCCGCCCTCCCTTCCACACAGGGATGACCAATGATACGTGTTCAGAAACCCTGGGCTGGGGGCTTCTGGAAGAGCACTTTGCTCTTGCTCTTCTCTTCCCTCCTGCTCAGCAAGCTGAGGGTTGGAACTCCAGCAGCTGTCTCATACCCTAAGCATGGAGGTCATGCGTTGAGGCCAGCAGAGCACAAACACATAGACTCCTATGGAGTCTCCATCCCAGCCCTACACTGCTGTCACCAATATTATTCTACATCAGGGCAAGTAAATTGCTACTTGGTTTGAGCTAGTATAGTTGAATTTCTCCTACGAGAGCAAAAAGCAATTCTTAACTAATATACCAAATAACTAAACTCAGAGAGCTTCTGAATTTCCATTCACTTTCCTGTAGAACTGCCAACGAACGACTTGCACAGCTGTGACAAGTTTGTCTCCCTTGTTCATCCATCAATAACCTCCTGGGAGATAAACTGGTTTTTCCCTTCAGCCTGGAATTGACTGTGCCTTTGGGGAGATGAACATCCCGCAGTTCCCCACAGCTTTGCCCACTGAATACTGTTCTCCCATCTTCCCCTTCTGCCTTTGATCTGCACACACAGAGAAACTTGAGCTCTGACCTAGACAAGCGAGGGTGTCTTAAATAGGGAGGTGAATAGAAATTCTAGAACAGTTTCCAACAGTGGAACTGAAGCCTTAGCCAAATGGATTTCTAGAACAAAACAAATGATCGAAGTATGTGCATGAGTGAAGTGTATTTTTACCAGAAGACTAAGCATTGTAGAGTGGTTTCTGCCCACCACATAGAAATAGAAAAGTTAGTCTCTCCTGCAGTGGAGCGCTGACCTCACTCTCCATTGCAGACCTGGAGAGATAAGAAAGAAAAGAGATCAAAGATAAGAACACAAGAGGCCTGCTGGGCAAATTACATGATAGGGTCATTTTCTTCAGCTTGGGAACACAGAACACAGATCACTAACTCTATTGCCTACTTCAGCCAGGTGGGTGTAAGAAAAAAAAAAAACCACATGAACACCTGGTTTATCGTTCATTTTTCCAACTTTGATAGAGACATGAGTTTTAGGGAGATTTTTACACTCCAAGAAGAACAATATTATAAGCACAGTAATAAACGGCAAGTTGAAGCCTCGATGTCAGGGAGAGACAAGCAAGAATGCCAGGGACCCTGAGAAACCCCAGGGCCCCGCCGTCTCGAAAGGGGGCCTCTCTCCTTCCCTCCAGCAATGATTTCCATGCCAGATCTTCTAAGTTTTCAAGAAAAGCAAGAACTCATGTTTTTGTGTGAAACCTCCTAACTTTTGAATGTTGGCTCATAACGTTAAAACTCTGTGGGAGCCAAATAAAACACACCAGTTGGCCTAAACATGACCAGCTTGTGACTGAACCTTGATGATGACGGGGAAACAGAGGAGAGCGGCAGGAGAGGAAGCTGAAACAAAGTCAAGTGTTCACGCATTTAATAAGTGTCCATTCGGGCGGATGCCATGTGTGCCCTGGACCGTGCTAAGCATTAGATCTGAGTGAACAGCCAAGACAAGAAGTAGGAGATGACAAGGATTGTTAAATCCAGCAAAGAAACTTAGAAATATGATCTTTAAGAAGGAACTTATAAAATTTGTCGAGAGGAAATCTCTTAAAAACTCAGGCAAAAAAAGAGAAAAATTACATTATTAAGAACTAAGAAGAAAGAAACTGTAGGTGTTTATGGTCAGGCTCCAGGAGTCTCACCTGGTCTGCATCCCCTGTGTAGCTGCCTCCCACGCTGAATAGAGTTGGCCTGAGGAACCAACAGGATGTTGCAGGAATAACGGAGTGTAACTTCCAAGGCTGGGTCATAAAAGGCATGCTGGCTTCCATCTTTCTCTCTTAAATCACTCAGTCTGAGGGCAGCCAGCTTCCATGTCATGAGGACACTCAAGAGCCCTATGGAGAAGCTCACATGACAAAGAATGGAGGTCTCCTGCCTACACCCGTGAGGAACTGAGCCTTCTGGCAGCAGCTGTGTGAGCACACTGTCTTGAAAGAAAGCCCTCCAGCCTGTCAAGCCTTCAGATAACAGCAGCCCCAGCTGACATGAGAGACTCTAGTTCAGAACCACCCAGCAAAGAACCACTCTGAATTCCTGACCCACAGAAAGTGCAAGATAATAAATGTTTGCTGTTTTAATCCATTAAACTTAGGGGGCAATTTGTTATGCAGCGGTAGGTAGCTTATACAGTAGGAAAAATAGAGGCATTGGAGATAAACTGTCAGTCCAAAAATTTTAACAAACAGAAAAAAAAAGAGAAAGTGGGGCTGGGAGGTAGAGGGTGGAGAGAGCAGAGGTTGGAAGAAAATAATGTAATGATAAAGAGCCTGGGCTTTTAAAATAAATCAGACGTGAACTTGAAACCAGCACTGACATCTTAATTAACTATGTGACTTCGGGCAAACCCTTAAAGTTGCTAAGCTTCAGTTACTGTTTTTTTTTTTATTAAAGAATACATTTTATTTAGTTTTTAATTTTTTTATTGAATCGTACATATTTATGGGGTACGTGTGATATTTTAATATGTGCATACAATGTGTAATGATGAAAGCGGGATATTTAGAATAGCCATCACCTCAAATGCACGTCGTTTCTTTGTGTTGGGAACATTTCAAACCTTCCAGCTATTTTGAAATATATAATAAATTATCGTTAACGATGGTCACCCTACTGTGCTACCGAACACTAAAACTTACGATTTCTACCTAACCGTGTGTTCGTACCCATTAACTGACCTCTCCTCATTCCCTCCACTCCCCGCTGCCAGCTGCTGGTAACTAATTCTACTTTTTATCTGTGTTCTCAAAGTAAGAGTGACTCCTTCACACAGTTGTTGTGTAGATTAAAAGGCAAAATGCACAGGAAATATCCACTTGGCACATAGTAGACGCTAGATCGGTATAAGTTGTTATTATTACTGAGCATTTCATTGACGGTAAGCATGACACACTCTTCTGATCTGCGCCGCCAGTCTTCTCAGGGAAAAGAATACCGTTCCAATGCTTTCCTTTTTTTCTTTTTTCTTTGTGATTCTGAAATACATCAGAAACCTGATTTGCTTTACTTCACTGGATTGCCTTAAACTTTTCTGTGTATTCAAAACATTCCAAGGAAGCAAAAGTATACAATAGAGAGAAGCAAATAAATCTGGAAAAAAAGGTATTTGGATAGAAAGAAAAATTGTTTCCAAACAGTGATCCTCCTTTGTTTCCCTTTTGAGCAACGTAGACACCATGCTTAGCACATACACAGAAACTTCCACATCATCTAAGGACAGATGGCTCGTGTCAGTCCCATGTTTATTACTTTGAAGACAGTGAATTTCTTCATCGAGAGCTGCTATACACTTAGGCATGTCCTCAAAGTCTCCAAGGCTTACTGTTCTCACTTATAGCAACAATTCTTTTGAAACCAAAAATAAAAAAAAAAAAAACACTTAAAGTAAATTAACTTCGTTGGTGTAATACGTTTTTCTTTTTCTTTTTTTCAATTTAGTGATGTATTTCATCTATCCAGAGTATGAGCCATAATCCTTGCATGGTCAGTAACAAGTCAGCATCAGCAAGGATTAGTTTATTCTTACCAAGGGCTAACAAAGTTTATGCCCTGGTTTTCAGACATCTCTGTTTTCTAGGTGTGGATGTGGGTAGCTTTTGAAATGTTTCTCCTGTTTGCTCTTTTCTGTCCAGGTAACCAACTCACTCTTGTAATAAAATGAAACCACTGCCCTCAGAGTGGTTCGATGGTTAGATCCATCTCACCCAGATAGTTCATTAAAAAAGCCGGAATTATGGAACCCTGGTATCTTGTCCCCAAATTGAATAGGGATTTTTTATTATTATTATTATTATAATCAACTATTTTAACAGCCTTCTTAGCTGGATCACCAAGTCAGTCCTCTTTTTCCATTCTCTTACTCAAGAACATGCACTGGCTCCCTTTTGCTACCCCCATCAGTCCCAGATACTGCTATCTACCTTTCTGCCCTGCTCTTACACAATTAACTATTTTTACAAAAGCTCCCCAAAATTAACTTTCTTACTGAGCAAGATTTCTATCCTTTAGGCAATTAAATCTCATAAAAAGGATCATGCCATTGTATCACAGTTCCTGCACTTCCTACCCCTGAATGCCCTCCCCTCATTCTTTTGAAATCTTTATAATCCCTTTGATGAAATTCTACCTCCTCCATGAAATCTTCTTCAACCCCTCCAGCTCGCTTAGCTTTTAACCCTGCTAGGACTCCCATCACACTTACAGTGATCACTTTTTAGTCCAGAATCGGTTGTGTTGTATTGCCCGTTATACCCGATATATTCTGTTTGCCCCTCTAAATCCATTCTTCATCCATCTCCGCCCTGCTCTGTGCCCCTGGAGGCCGACCTAGTTGGTCTACTGCAGTGGTTCTCAAAGTGTAACCCCGGAGCGTAGCATCAGATCACCTGGGAATTTGAGAGCAAAGCAAACCATCATCAGTCTGCACACGGATCTGTGGAATTAGAGACTCTGGGGATAGGCCCCAGCAGGCTGGGTCTTAGCAGGGCCTCCAGGTGTTCCTGACACATGCTCATGTTTGAGAACTACTAGTCGACAGGCACAGGCTCTCCTGTCTTCTGGCTTTATGGTTGGATTCGGCCTATGTGTAGCCCTAGCGGGAGATAAAATGGAAGTAAGATTGCGAAGCTGGGACAATTTTTTGTGGTCCTCCTACCCCTGGAAAATGCCTTTGAAAATGGTCACTTTATTAACCCCTTTGTATTTGTCGTCTGTTTCCTGTTGATGCCCTGACTGGTATCACAGCCGTATTTATTAGTAACTGATGACCTGACTATGTTCTTGTCTCCCCTCTCTGCTTCTCTCCAATTTACCAAGGTGTTGAGCAATGCAGGCCACGGTTTTTCTTAATAGGTTCCTCAAAAACCTAGACCACTTAGGTGAGAGTGCAGGCAGAATAATGCTCCTCCCCACAAGACATCCATGTCCTAATCCCCAGAACCTGTAACTATATAACCTTATATGGCAAAAAAGAAAGAAAGAAAGAAAAAGAACCTTGCAGATGTGATTAGGGAGAGGGATGTGGGGAGATTATTTGGATTATGAGGGGAGTGAGGTCTAACCTAATTACAAGCGTTCTTTTTTTTTTTAGGTCTTTTTTTTTTATTTCAGCATATTATGGGGTACAAATGTTTAGGTTTTCTATATTGCCCTTGCCCCTGCCCCCAAGTCAGAGCTCCAAGTGTGTCCATCCCCCAGACGGTGCGCATCGCACTCACTATGCGTGTATATACCCGTCCCCTCCTCCCCCCTCCCATCTGCCCAACACCCGATAAATGTTATTCCCATGTGTGCACTTAGGTGTTGATCAGTGAACTCAATTTCCATTAGGTCCTTTTTTTTAATTTTGTTTTTTTTTTTATTTCAGGGTATTATGAGGGTACAAACATTATGGTTACACTTTATGTCTTTGCCTCACCCAACTGAGGGTCAGAGGCATGCCCTTCCCCTCTACAATGCTCTCCGTGTCCTTTAGCTGTGGGTTTACCCCACCCATCCCCCTAATCCCTGGAGAGTATTACTGCCATGCAAGCGCCCTAGTGCTCATCAGTTAGTACCAATTTGATGGCGAGTACACGTGGAGCCCATTTTTCGGATCTTGTGGTAACTCACTTTGGATAATGGGCTTAAGTTTAATCCAGGAAAATATAAAAGGTACTAGATCACTGTTGTTTCTTATGATTGAGTAATATTCCATTGTATAGATATACCAAATTTCAATAATCCACTCATGAATTAATGGACACTTGGGTTGTTTCCACATCCTTGCGATAGTGAATTGTGTTGCCATAAACATTC
>CAUYSK010071459.1:0-40804 GCA_963575035.1 Avahi laniger | reverse complement strand
GCTTTTCCGCTTCACCACCAACTGCAAACCCAGTTTCTGGTATAATTTTCCGGGGTTAATTTACCTTTTTTTTTTTTTTTTTTTTTTTGGACACAGGGTTTCTCTTTGTTGTGCTGGTTAGAGTGCCCTGGGTAGATAGCTCACTGCAACCTCAAACTCCTGGGCTCAAGCAATCCCCCTGCCTCAGCATCCTGAGGGACTACAGGCACGCAACCATGCCCAGCTAATTTTTTTCTATTTTTGGTAGAGACAGGGTCTGCTCTTGCTCAGGCTGGTTTCAAACTCCTGGCCTCAAGCAATCCTCCCGTCTCGGCCTCTCAGAGTGCTAGGATTACAGGCATGAGCCACCTCACCTGGCGAAATTGCCTGTGTTTAAATACCTAAACTGGTTTCTGTTTTCTTGGCTAGACCCTCACTAATACAGGGTAATTGGGTCCCATCTGGTTCCAGGAGGCGCACACTGGCTGCAGCAGGCCTCGTCTGACAGTTTTTGTGGTCTCCCAGGGGAGACCTGAAGCAGGGCAGTGGCATGAGAGTAGACAAGGCAAGACAGTCAGAGAGTTCCAGATGAGGCGATCCAACAGGGCCACATGGGGAGAAGGGATGGGAGAGCCAAAGAGGATGCTGATTTTCAGCTCGAGTGCCCAGGGGAATCCCTGGCCTATCGACAAAAGTGGGGACAGCAGGGGAGAAGCTACGCTGGACAGAAGCTAATGAGCTGGACTCTTCTTTATTCTTTTTCTCCTTTTTTATTGCTTTTTCTTTTTTCCCTTCTTTAACTAATCCATGCACTTGGCTGTTGGGCTTTTCCTTATTGATTTTGGATTGAGGAGATTGCAGAAGGAGACCTCTAAAGGGAGAGAGTGCCAGGAGACAGGAGTGGAGGCGGGAGGAGGGGCTGAGCCCTGGGCAGAGGCATGAAGGGAATGGGGAGGGAACACAGGGACGTGGAGAAGAGCTACAGCGGGTGGAGGGTCCAAGTGCTGGGCAGGAGCCAAGGGGATGAGGTGAGGACGGAGGGACTGGGCAGATCAGCTGTCAGGGGCCTGCAGCGAGCAGAGTCAGGAGCTCACTGGAGGAAGGAGTCATACTCATGTGGTCACAATG
Source organism: Avahi laniger (assembly GCA_963575035.1). NCBI lineage: Eukaryota > Metazoa > Chordata > Mammalia > Primates > Indriidae > Avahi > Avahi laniger. The sequence continues at coordinate 39,697 of CAUYSK010071459.1, read as the reverse complement.
TGGGGGCAGCGAGCACAGAGGGGACCTTGACAAGAGGTCTGGCAGAAAGACTTGCTCAGGGACAAGGTAGATCTGAGCCTGTGGAAAGGAACCCAACAAAGAGCAAGGGCCCAAAGGTGCAAGGGCGAGTGTAGTTCATTCATTCATTTATTCATTCATTCACTCAACAAGTATTTATCAAGCGCCTTCATGTGCCAAGTTCTGTTTTGAGCTCTGGGGATGCAGCAGTGAATGAAAGAGATGAAAAGGCCCTGCCTGCTTAGAGTACATTGTATTAGAGTAAGAGGAGATAGACAATAAACAAAGACACATCAAATATATGATCTTGCGGGGGATGCTAATGGCTATAGAGGGGAGAAGTGCGGGAAACTGGAGTGGGGTGGGGAAGGGGGCTTGCGATTTAAATACGGTAGTTGGGGAAGGCCTTGCTGGGAAAGAGCCTTCGGGAGGTAAGGAAGCAAGCCGTGAGAATTTCTGGAGGAAGAGCATGTCAGGCAGATGGGACAGCCAGTGCAAAGGCCCTGAGGTGGAACTGTGCCTGTTGTGTGCCAGGAATGGCAGTGAGGCCAGCGTGGCTGCTGGAGTGTGTGTGTGGGGGAAACAGGACAGGAGGTCAGATTGGCAGGGAGGTGGGGCCAGATCAGGGAGGGCCTTATCAGCCAGAGTAAAGGACTTGGGCTTTGATCTGAGGGAAATGGGGGGAGCCATGGGAAGGCTTTGAGCAGATGAGTGACATGATCTGACTCTAGGTAGTGACTGAAGAAGGGAGACGAGTAATCTGAGGACTCAGAGACTTCAGCGGTGAGCTGCTTCCTGTGGGAACCACTGCCGCACCGGGAGAGGGATGGCTCTCTGAGAGCAGGTGGTGCGGGGACAGGGCCAAGGAGCACCTGAGGCCTTTGCCATGTCTGAGGCCAGGATATGCAAGTGCGCTGGGATTTGTTAGCACACGGTAGGAGCCTCCCACCCTCTAGATAGGCCCTAAGTCCCACGCCCACAATTCCACAGCGCAAAGTACGTACACACCTCCTGAAGACCTCTCCCTGCCCTCGAAGCCCTGAGCAAGGGCTTTACTTTCCATGCGCAGTGCCCACTTGACGGGGTGGGGACTATGAGGCCTCTGAACTCCTCTGTTCCCAGAAGCCCCTGCACTGAGGCCTGCCCTCACACCCGCCCCCGGGGGTCTCCAGGCTCCCCACTGGCCTATCCAAGAGCCAGCCGCAGCCAGGGGCAACCTCAATGCACCACCCACAGCCTGGCCCTGCCCCTGGAGCTAGCCTCTCCCCACCAAAACCCACGAGCACTCCTGTAACACCCCTCGCTCATAAGATGACCCACCTCTGGGAAGGCCTTGGCTGTGACTTCTACAAACCTTCAACCAGCAATGAAACCCATGGAGCCGGGCAGTCAACCTCGTGGCCTTGGCTGGCTGTGTTTCATTCTAGAGCCTCAGCCTAACCTCTTTCCGTCAGTCTCTTAGAGGGTCCACAAGAGTATATATCTCTGTGCCCTTATCATGGCCTGAGACAGCGATTTACCCTCAGAACTCTGAGAATGACGGCAGTCCCTGGTGGGTGCTCAACAACCCTAGTGGGCAGCCATGTTAGAACTGGTGGCCCTTTGAGAAAGGATCCATCCAAAAGCAGACATTGACATCTCATCCCTGAGGACACAGAGCTCTTTGCAGAAATGCCGCTGCCACTCTCTGTCCTCACAACCCCAAACTCTCCGTCTTGGAGAGTCCAGATATATCTGCAAAAGGTGCTGTCTTCGACTTTAGAGTCTCTTCCTAAATCCTCTGCCGCAAAGTTTAGTCTCCCTGCTAGCCCTATAAAAGTCGACACTCCTGCACTCTACATAAAGTTGAATGTTAAAAATAATAGCTTTTGTGTTGGAGTATACACTTTCAATATTCATTTTCCACGCTTCAGAATAAAATATATGACCATTAAGTCACTGCAATAAGTTGAAAAACAAGATTACTGCTTTCACATCTTGTGTGAGTTACTAATAATCTTGCTGTTATCCTGACATTATGGTCAAAAAATATTGCCTTTAAAGTTATTGGGATGCAATGTGCCCAACGCAATGGTTTCTTTGAAAGCCTATAGTGAGGAAAGATGGAGGGGAGGAGGGGGTTATGATTTTATTGGGGGACAGGGATGACGTCTTTTGAAATGTTGTGTTATGGAGAATTTCATACATATACAAAAGTCCAGGGAATGGCGTAAGGGACACTGTGACCCCATCACCAGCTTAAACAACCAGCACCGCGGGACCGACCCAGCCCCACGCTCACCCCATCGCCCAGGAGGCTGGGAAACGAGCCGCAGACAGCACAGACATCACTCAGACAATACTCGTTTGGGTTAATAATGTAAAGGATTATTGTTGAAGAGTAAGACCTCCATCTGAAGCTTTCTCTCTCTACTCAGGCAAAACCGAGAGATGAACTTCATCCTGGCCAACCCCCAGGAGGCCTGGGACATTGGTTTCCGGGCCTTCACTGCCTCCTGGACCTTTGCAGCAGCCGAACAGAAGGCAGGTCTGCAACTTAATGAGGGCCCGAGAGGGGAGCTGGAAGGGAGGCCGCGTGCAAGGCCCGGCTGCCAGGGCCGCCCTGGAGCCCTCTGCCCGTGGGAAAAACACTCCATCTGCAAGAAATGACCTTTCGAGAAAAGCTCATCTGATCCTCATCATTTAATATCAGCTTAAAATTATTCATGGGGCTTTCCGCAGCCCTTCGTCTCTCCCGTCGGTGCCCCCCACACACATGCTGACCAGGTAGCTCCCGGCACCCACTGGAGGTGCCTCACCCAGTTCGCACATGCCCAATCCCAGTGCGGTCATATCTGCGGATCCCTCCCTCTGGAATACACGAATCCCTTCCCACTAACCTCCTGGTCCTTCAAAGCCCAGCTCCTGTCACCTCCCCCAGGAAGCCTTTCCTGGACTCCAAAAAAAGAGGCAGACCCACCCTCTGTGCTCACAGAGCACCCTATACTGCTTATCACGGAACCGTTTTTGTCAAGAAATATTTACTGAGCAGCTACTATATTTCAGGTACTGTTCTAGTCACTGGTGATATAACAGTGTACAGGAAAAAATATAAATAAGTATGTGGACTCACAGAACTTCTATTCCAGTGATGAAGACAGAAAATAAGCTTGTAAGGCCGGGCGCGGTGGCTCACGCCTGTAATCCTACCCCTCTGAGAGGCCAAGGCGGGAGGATGGCTCGAGGTCAGGAGTTCGAGACCAGCCTGAGCAAGAGCGAGACCCCGTTTCTACTAAAAATAGAAAGAAATTAGCTAGACAACTAAAAATATGTAGAAAAAATTCGCCGGGCATGGTGGCACATGCCTGTAGTCCCAGCTGCTAGGGAGGCTGAGGCAGAAGGATTGCTTAAGCCCAGGAGTCTGAGGTTGCTGTGAGCTAGGCTGATGCCACGGCACTGTAGCCTGGGCAACAGAGCAAGACTCTGTATCAAAAAAAAAAAAGAAAGAAAGAAAGAAAAAGAAAAGAAAAGAAAAGAAGCTTGTAATAAAATAAACAACATAACTTCAGGTTCTGATAAGGGCTACAAAGAATGGAGTAACATGGTTAAGATGAACTTGGGGAGGGGAGCACGCTACTGATTTAGGTAGTGTGGCCAGGGAAGGCCCACATAGGAGAGTAACATTGAACTTATGTAGTGATTCAAAAAAAAATAGCCAAAAAATTTTTTAACACTCCTCCCATTGAGAGGTGGGGTCTATGTCCCTCCCCATTGAGTCTGGGCATGCCCGTGACTCCTTCAACCTGCAGAGGACAGCAGAAGTGACACCAAGAGTGTTCCAAAGTTAAGTGACAATGGCCATGGAGCTTCTGCTTTGTTCCAGTAGTACCCGCACTGGAGCCTTGAGATGCCACATAAGGTTTGACTAGCCTGTGAGGAGGGCCAGGCAACGACAGAGGCCACATATAGGGGCTCAGTCAACTTCCCAGCCCGGTCGCCAGACATGCAAGCAAAAGGGACCTCCAGATGATTCCAGCCTCCAGCCTTTGTGTCTTCTCAGCTAAAGCTCCAGTCACAGTGGAGTAGATGTAAGTCACCTGCTATTCCCTGTCTGAACTCCCGTCCCCCAGAGCCCACGAGCATACGAAAATTCTTATGTCATGCCTCTAAGTTTTGGAGTGGTTTGTTATGCAGCAGCAGTAACAGAAACAAACGGAGTCTTGAAGGATGGGAAGGAACAGACACGCAAAGAGCTGGGGATGAAGAGCGCAGCCAAGTGCCAATGTCCTGAGACAGGACCAAGCTTGGCCTCTCGAGAAATAGGTAGGGCCTCGTAGGCCGTGCGAACAGTAAGGATGTTATTCCAAGTGTTACGGGAAGCCACTGGAGGGTTTTAAGCAAGGCAGGGACGTGATCTGACGTACACTTTGCTTTGAAAAGATCCTTCAACCATATCACGTGTTGACAGGCTATGGAGCAACTGGAACGTTCATACACTGATGATGAGGGTGTAAATCCTCTAGGAAAGACACACCATTCCGGGTCAGGTAAATGGTCCAGTGCTGTTTCTCACCAAATCCCCAGGAGACACTGGCTGTGAGGGGCAGGTTGTCATCCATGGCTTCTCCCTGAGCTCCTTACCTGGCGCTCCTAGGACCTTGACCACACCCTCTGAACCCTGAACCCCCGGGCCAGCCTACCTGTGGGGCTGAGAGGGCTGCCTTTCCCTCGCCTGCTCACCTTCCCTCACTCCGTCTCCCCTCCCTCTCTTCTCACCTGTAACCCAGGTGAGCAGCTGCTTCCTGCCTTCCCTGTACTATTTCATTGCTCACCTGGACTGTGACATCAGCCTCCCCAAAAGTCTGCCCTCTCCACCCTTACGCCACATCCACCCTCTACACAGTTGCCTGAGGGATTTTTGTCAAACAATTTCAATTGAAGCAAAATGCACGTAAGGAAAAGCGTGCATGTCGTAAGTGAACGGCTTGATGACGTTTCACAGGGTGAATTCACACCGGTGTAACCAGCATTCAGATCAAGAAGCAAAGTGCATGACCAGCACTCCAGAGCCTCCTGGGGCCCCTCCCAGGGGCTACCCAGCATAGCCACAGGTAGCCCTTACTCCGGCTTCCAACATCGTAAATCAGTTCTGCCTGGTTTTGAACTTTTTATCCATGGAACCCTACAGTATGGCCTTGTCTTAGTCTGTTCTGGCTGCTATAGCAAAATACCATAGACTGGTAATTTATAAACAACGGAAGTTTATTGCTCACTGTTCTGGAGGCTGGAAAGTCCAAGATCAAGGCGCCAGCAGCTTCAGTGTCTGGCGAGGGCTCATTCTCTGCTTCATAGATGGTGCCTTTTCCCTGCGTCCTCACGCGGCAGAAGGGACAAACAAGCTCCCGAGGGGCTCTTTTATAGGGGCATTCATCCCATTCATGAGGGCTCTGCTCCCATTACCTAACCACCTCCCAAAGGCCCCCACCTCTTAATCCCATCATATTGGGAATTAGGTTTCAACATGTGCATTTGCGGGAGACACAAACATTCAAATCATAGCAGTGCTTTTCTGTCTCTGGCTTCTTTTGCTCAACATGACGTTTCTGAAAGTTTCCATGTTGTCCCGAGGGGCAGCGTCTGCTCGTGATCGTTGCTGCATATTATTCGTCTGTGTAAATATGCCACAGTTCATTGATCCAGTCTGTTGCTGATCGCCATGTGTGTAGTTTTCATGTTTTTCTGTGTGTTTTACAAGTATCGCTATAATCGTCTATTGACCCTGAGGGAAGCTCTCGAGGAGTGCTGTGGTTCAAACGTTTGTCCCCTCCAAAACTCATGTTGAAATTTAATCGCCACTGTAACAGTAGTAAGGGGTGATCAGGCCGTGCGGGCTCCGCCCTCGTGAATGGATTAACGCCGCAAGAAAAAGGGCTTTGGGGAGTGGGCTTGCCCCTCCCTTTCACTCTTCTGCCATGTGAGGAACAGAGTTCCTCCCCTTTGGAAGATGTAGCATTCAAAATGGCATCTTAGAAGTGGAGACGGTGCTCTTACCAGACACGAAACCTGCTGGCACCTTGATTTTGGACTTCCTACTCTCCAGAACTGTGAGTCAATACATTTCTGCTCTTTATAAATTACCCAGTCTGCGGTAATCTGTTATAGCCACACAGAATAGACTAAGACAAGGAGCAAGGTGACATGCACAGCAGAAGAAAGCCAAGAGATTGGCAGATAAATGGAGTTAGAGTCCTGATCACACCACACCTGAAGCTCACCCTACTGCTGGATTTTTCAGATACTTAAGCTATTACATCCCCTTTATTGTCTAAGTCAGGTTGAGCTGGATTTTCTGTCACATGTAGTTGAAATCATTCTAATTGGTACAGAAGGCAGGAAAGGCAAGAACCTCGAGGAGGTATAAAAGAATGGCACAAAAGCATTTATAGGTTGGGAAGAAGTGAGACATCTTGGGTCAAGGCAAATAGGAAAGAAAGTATGTGGGTTTGCTCCAAGGTCAGAGCACCTTTAGAAAGGGTGATCATTTGAATGACAGTTTGGTAAATATTCACCCCTCCCCCTCCCCTTATGGGGCAGGGTATACTGCCCTGCCCCGTTGGTGGTGTGCTGAACCCTGTGACCTGGTTTGGCCAGTAAGATGTCAGCGGACTCTAATATGAGCAAAGGCTTGAAGTGTGCTGGTGCAGCTGCGCTCAGCCTCTGGTGTTTCTGAGAAGAAGGTGTCCTAGGTAGTCCAATGGCCCAGTGAGGACGACAGACACATGGAGCAGACATGAATCCATCCCACAGCCTGGAGCCAATCCTAGCAGACCAGCAGGTGCATGAGTATGAATAAATGCTTGGGGTTACATGCCACAGATTCTGGAGGTGCTTTGTCACACAGGATCATGACAACTATAGCTGACTGATACACAAGACAAGAGGAAGGATGGATAAAAGCAGGAGAAGTTCACCCAGGACAGTGGAGTAGCTTGCTAAGGCTGCCATAGCCAAGGACCGTAAGTTGCGGGGCTGAAACAATAGAGAGGCATTTCCTCACCGTTCTGGCAGCTAGAAGTTCAAGATCAAGGTGTCGGTTAGGGTTGGTTCCTTCTCAGAGCCATGAAGGAAGGATCTGTTCCAGGTCTTTCTCCTTGGCTTATAGGTGGCCATCTTCTCCCTATGTCTCTTCACATTGCCTTCCTTCTGTGCATCTTTATACCAAAATTTCCCCTTCTTATAAGGACATTAGTCATATTGTATCAGGGCCCACCCTAATGACCTCATTTTAACTTGGTTACCTCTGTAAAGACCCTATTTCCAAATAATATCACATTCCAAAGTCGTAGGGGTTAGGATTCCAACATATGAATTTGGAGGGGACACAATTCCGCCCATACCATTGAGCATGTTCGTGATCATGGCAAAAACACCAATTCCAACAATAAGGAAAATTCCGTCTGCTACCCATGGGTCTCATGCCAACCACCTATGTCCCTCTCCATATGCTAGTTTCCACCACTGGGCTGATGTGGTGGGTTCCCTACTACGTGGAAGAAGGCAGTGTAGAAAGAGTATAGGAAGAGTTTACAGTCCAACTGTCCTGCATTCAAACCCTAACTCTGCAACTAACTAGCTGTCTGACCTTGATTATTTGAACTCTCTGAGCCCCGGTTTCCTTATCTATAAAATGGAGTTACTAATTCTATCCCATTGAGATATCCTAAGAATAAAATCATGTGTGTCCTTTAGATTAGCATTTGGTCAGTGACAGAAAACCCATCAAACCATGGCTTTAACAAGTAAGGGATTTGTTTGCTTCATATGAAAATAAATGGAGAAGGTGGCTATCTAGGACTAGTGTGACAGCCCAACAATATCTCTAAAGACCAGGTTTCTTCTCTCTTCCTTTTGTAGCATCCTCAGCATGTGGCTTTTTTCCTCATGAACACAATGTGGCTGCTGTACCTCCAGGTATCAAGTGTGCATTCCAGACAGTATGAAAGGGGAGGAGGAAGAATAAAGAACTAAAGGAACATGCCAGCTGAGATGGCCCTTTGTCAAAAGCTCCCTCAAAAACCATGCCCTGCAACTTCCACTGACATCCAGTTGGCCGGATCTTAGTCACGTGGGCACCACCAGCTGCAAAGGCATCTGGGAGATCATGGGTTTGTGCCTTCCAGCCTCACTAATAGAAGAAGGTAAGGGAGAAGGCAGTGTGTACAGCCAGTCCACAGTGTATGTCGTGTCCGACAGACCAACAATTCAAGCACAGTACCAATACATAAAGGTTTTTAATAAATGTTTGCCTACGCTCAGTTTGTGGAAGAAAACATTTCAGACAAAGCATGGGATCCCATGTGATCCCCATCTCCATTTTTTTTTTTTTTTTTTTTGAGACACAGTCTCACTCTGTTGCCTGGGCTACAGTGCTGTGGCATCAGCCTAGCTCACAGCAACCTCAAACTCCTGGGCTCAAGCAATCCTTCTGCTTCAGCCTCCCGAGCAGCTGGGACTACAGGCATGTGCCACCATGCCCGGCGAATTTTTTGTTTTTATTTTTAGTTGATGGGCTAATTTTTTTTTTCTATTTTTAGTAGAGACGGAGTCTTGCTCTTGCTCAGGCTGGTCTCGAACTCCTGAGCTCAAGTGATCCTCCCGCCTCTGCCTCCCAGAGTGCTAGGATTACAGGCGTGAGCCACCGCGCCCAGCCCCCACCTCCTTGAGTAACTGTGATCACTCCACACCCTACACCAGAATTTCCCCACCGCCAGTTAGATTGGGGAGTTGGAGAGACAAGTGTGAACGGCCTTGAATCTGATTCCAACCCCTCCTCTTCTTCAAGCCTAGGGTTGCCCTCAGAGGTTCTGGATGCTGCAAGGAGCATTGCAAAACCGCATCCCAGAGCCCAAGGACAGCATCCAGAATCTGCAATTGCCAGCCAAGACTGGGAACATTTGAAGACGTTGCGCTGTCGTAGAAGGGGCCCCAGCCACAGAGAACCAGCTGGCATCTCTGAACACCCTTCCAGACCACAGCTGTTGGCTGATGTGACACTCAGACCCACAGAAACGACACAGTCTCCAACTGGAAGGTGTCATCTCTCAGAACAGGGCTTCCCAACTTTCTAACACTCAAGGCTCAGTTTTTAAAAAGTCCAAAAAGTTCTCCTCCTTGCCACACTTTTAGCATCTGTTAAAAACAATACATAATGACATAAAGCAACTTGGAATTCTGGAAGGCTTGGTAATGACATATTTTACTCACCATAGCAGCATCATAGACATTTGGAAAATGGTGGTATTTCTACATGCAAGACATATTTATTCAATCTACATATGTACAGACTGCCTGGCCCAGGCATGGATTTGAGGACCCCTTGCTCTAAGCAGATAGCCCAGGCATGGAGTAACAGGCGTCAGCAGCCAGGGAGGCCCAGGAGGTGTGGGGGTGTTGAAGCTGCTCACAGGACAGGCTGGGCGCACTCCCAGAGAGAAGCCAACGTGTGGGGAGGCTGCAGTGAGCAGTCACGTGGGAGAAAACATCCTCCAAAAGCCCTCTCGGGGGAGATGTGAGATTGCACCTAATATGTCAACAAAGGTCAGACACCAAATAATGAGACCGTGGCAAGGCTGCATATTGCAGCCACTTGATGAATGAACATCACCTTCTCAAAAATGTTCTGCTCCCTCCCCTGTGCCTTTCACCTTTCCAGATCGGTGGGGTGGCCTGGGGAAAGTCAACTCTTCCAAACTGTGCAGTTTGAGATGAGTCTGGGAAAGACAGCGCGTGTGGGGCTGCCGCCTTGGCTCTCTGTGCTGTGGAAGTCAGGATGGCCTTGGCTTCCCTCCTCTCCAGAGTGGGTCGCTTCCTGAGCCTGCCGCTCAGACACGCTTCCATGCTACAGCAGGCTTCTTCCTCTTCTACGCAGATCAGTGCGGCCCAGTTGGGCCTGGCTATTGAGCCTCAGTGAGGGATAAACAGCTAACTAAAAGGCGGGCAAAAAAAAAAAAAAACCAGGGTACACACCCACCAGCCATCCAGAAACCCCTTTGCATGTTTATTTTGTTGTTGTTTTTAAAGACGGGGTGTCACTCTGTCTCCCGGGCTAGAGTGCAGTGGCACCATCATAGGTCTCACTGCAGCCTCCAATTCCGGGGCTCAAGCGATCCTCCTGCCTCAGCCTCCCGAGTAGCTGGGACTACAGGCACGCGCCACCGTGCCCTGCTCCCGTTGCACGTTTAAATGCGCTGGATCTCTAGACACACAGACCCCTCTACCTCCTGTCCTCACCCTGGTCCTGACAGATCTCTCTGCTTCCAGTCTTCCTTGTCCTTCCCCAAACCGTTCTCCCGCAGTTATCGTAAATGTACAACTCATCGCCTCACTTCTTTGTTTAAAACGTTTTGGTGGCGTCCCTCTGATAAAGCCCTAAATCGAAGAGGGCCCAGAGACCCGCCCAGGCTGTCCTCTCTCAGCATCTTCCTCCAGGTCCGTCCATCCTGCCTGAGGACCTTTGTGCCACCACTCCAGCGTAGAACGGTTACCCCACAGTGCTTATCTAGTTAACCCCTTCCCTACCCTTCCAATTGCAATTCAAATGCGGCTTTTGCAGGAGAGACTTCTTGGACTGACGCCTCAGACTGACACCTCAGACTAAGTCTTTATACACTCTAGGAACCCCCCTCTCCCCTCACCCCCCTCCCGCCCCCCACACGCACATCCCACCCTCCCACTATACCCCCACCCCCACCCCGTGTCACAGCCCCATGGCGGATGGCAAGTTATGCACTCGTAGGTCACCTGGTGACTGCCTGCCTCAGGCTGTCAGCCCTGGGAGCCCAGGCATGGGGTACAGCCCCAATGCCCGTGAATGCCTCCTACGTGGTAGGTGCTCAATACACATTTATTGAGGGAATAAAGGTAGAAATAAAAATACATTCATTTTCAATTACCTTCTCCTATTTTCAAAAACTAATATGTTCTTTACAAAATGTAAAAAAAAAAAAAAGAAAATTAAATCAACCGTATTTCCAGAGACAAATACTAAAAACACTTCTACGCCTCTCCTTCCAGTCTTTCTCTACAAAACTTTTTGTTTTATAAAACTGAGATTCTATTGAATATACAGCACGGAGCATTATGGAACTATTATTTTTCAAAAACGTGGATGCATTATACCATTCCCTCTATTCTTTTTTCTGTCACCTTTTCTTTCTGATGTAACAATAGCATGTGGCCACCGTAGAAAATTTGAAAATTACAAAAAGAAAAAAACAAAAGGCACAAAAAGGAAACGTAAATGACCTGTAGCTGCACACTAAGGATTTTCTACTGGTAACGAGCCCTGCGTTTTCTTTCGGTACTTTTTTCTCTGCGTCAATTTTGCTGCATTTACCTCTGATAAAATCACAAAAATAAATTGCCGGGTGATCCCCACCCAGAAAAGGGAAAAGATGTTTCTGGTGAGGTTTTTTTTACCTGGGTCCCTGCTTCCCCAAGCTGCTTAGCATGAAGGGTGTCCCCCTGGGGTGAATGCGCCCCTTTAGGGATAGCTGGGGGTAGTTTGCTCTGCCTCGGCCTGAACCCCGACCCCCACCCACCTTTGGCCCCAGGGCCTTTTTTTTTTTTTGCCTCAGGTCCCCATGAAGCCACCAAGACCTGGTGTGCTTTTGTAACCTGATCACCTTCAACCCCACCATCCCTGCAGGTTTTCTTAAGGAGGCCAAATTTATGTGTCCCACAGGGAACCCAAGCTGCCAGCCCCCTGCTGCCTGGAGCCCACCCACCAGCACCCCCCAAGCCACAGGGCCCTTATAAGGGGGTCGGGTTGGCTTTGATGAAACTGAACCAGCCCCTGACGTCAGGGCTGAGACCCCACCTCTCTGAGTTCTGGGTTTCCAAGACACAGTCATAAACAGGAAGCATTTCCACGGTGCCTAGGGGGAAGGCAGGCGGGGCTGCTGCTGGAGGGATTCGAGTTGGAAAAATAAAGAGGAGATGGGTGGGTGCTGGGGCCACCTCGGTCATGGAGCCCTCACCCCGCAGGGGTTGCGGTTGTCACTTAGACATAGGCTTGGAGGTCGGGTGAAGTCAGGGCGGTTATGACATTCAGCTCAGCTGGAAGGCAGAGAGCAGGGCAGGCAGACAGCCGCCTCCGCACCTGGAGTGGGGGGGGGGGTGTGGGCAGTGCGGGCACCCAGATGTGCTGGGAATGAGGGTCACCCCAACCGCTAGAGCACTGACCGAGTCTTCAAGGGCAGGAACCTGGCACCCAGCCTAGAGCTGAGGGGAAAGGCCAATGGCACCATGCCCATGCCAAGAAAGGCTGTCCCAAAGTCAAGGCTCCAGAAAACACCTTCCTAGAGCAATAGAACACAGGAAAAATGCATTTCCTGGGCCAGCCAGATGGTAATGCTTCTGGGAGACTTCTGCTCACCCCCAACTACGGTCAGACAAGACTAGTAGGTCGAGGTGAAGAAGAGGGGCATCATGGGAAGAGCTGGTAGGGAACCCTTCCGAAGGGAGCCCCCCCCCACAATGGACTGCTGAGCTCCAGTTCTGCCGCTTCCAGTCAAATTCCATCCAATCAACATGATCCAGGTTTGCCATTAGCACCTTCCCGAGACCACTCAGAGTGCAGAACCAGAGAATCAGAACTGCAGAAGACTTTAAGCATTGCTACGCTCGTGTTTCCCAAAGTGTGCATTGTGAGAATCAATCAGATGAACAACGGTGTTCCTTGGCCAGGTGACTTTGGGAAACACTGCCTGGTAGAGCACCTTGATGGCCCTAATCCTCTAACCTTCCTGAAATCCACACTCTTTGCCATGGAACTTTGCAGTGTCCTCTCATTGTGGTCAGGGTGACCTGCTCGGCCTCTTGACACTGCCCTGTGACTTGGCCAATAGGATGATAGCAGACATAAGGGAAGCAGAGGCTTGCAATGAGCTGGGACTTTGGGACTGGCTCTCTTGAGCCTCTGTCATCACCATGAGTGCGTGCTGGGTGGCCTGCTGGAGGCCGAGAGACAGGTGGAACAAAACAGCCCTGCCCTAGTCCCAACCAGGACCAGCTTAGACGGACCTCCAGCCATGTGAGAGTGTCCAGCCAAACCCCAGCTGACTCTAGACATCAAATGGGTTGTTGTAGGGCCTTGGGATCTGGGGGTTGTTTTGCAGCATTGTTGAAGCAAAAGACAAATGAGACAATGTTGCATACTTAACGCTCCCTGAGGAAAGTCCCAACTCACTTTAGCATATTAAAGGCCCTAAGAAGTCCTGTAATACAGAAACCTACTTAACTTTGCTGATCCCAGCATTTTCCAAACCCATTCGCTCATGGAAACTTTTTTTCCATAGTAACTAACACCTTCAGGATGTAGTTAGTGTTCAGAGGAACACACAAGCAGAAAATACTGATGAAGTTCCACCCTTCATTTTATAAATGAGGAAAGCAGACTCAGAAAAGGGGCTCCCCTGGCTTCCGGGCCACAGTGTCTTCTCCTTGGTGACACTGCCATTTGCTCTAGGCAACACCGCTATCTCCCTTTACCAAATAGAGGTCTGAACCACACAACTTTGAGTTTGCCTATTTACCATATGTTAGTTTCTAATTCAACAGGAAAGTTTTATTGAACACTTACTATGTGCAAGGAACTGTGCCAGGCACCAGTAACAGCAGGAAGAGACATAATCCTTACCTTTGAGCAGCTCGCACAATCTAGTGACAAAGGATGGCAAAGAAAAAGATGGTGACAATCTAATGTGAGAAGCACTGTGATGGGAGGCATTGGGTGCTATGGGGCACAAAGGATGGAGAGGTGACACATATCAGAGAAAGCTTCATGGAGGAGGTGACATGTGAACTGAGTAAGGAGTAGAGAATAAGTAGGAATGAGTAGGATGAGTAGAATGAGTAGGAGTCAGCTACATAAGAAGGATAAGATAAGATGAGACAGTGTAGGGTGGGAGAATGGGCGAGGAGTTGGAGGCACAGGGAGAAAAAGCATGAGTGAGCAGAGCTGTCAGGGGTCAGGGGTCAGTTGCAGAGAATAGAATCCACTCCAGCTAGTTGAAACAGAAAGGGGTTCCTTGTGAGGTATTAAGAGGCTAACAGGATTATTTGGAGGGCTGAAGAGGCCCACTCAATGCTGAGCTTCCAGGAAAGTCTCCCAAAGCCACACCATAGAACTGAGCTGCCACCATCAGGGACCCATTACACAATTGAAAGCTACCCTTGCCAGCTTCAGAACCATGTGGCCTCAGCCATGACTCACAGTAGCAAAATGCATCCCTCTCTCTCTTTAACTGAGATCCAAACTCCAGTTTCACACAAGAACACCTGATTGGCTGAACCTCCTCACACCCGGAACCCTAGCTGCAAGGGAGTCTGGGAAATGTCCTACTGAGCTGTATAAGAGAGGTTAAAGTGGATGCTGAACATCAAGCCACCGTATCTGTCTCAAAAGCATACTTTAAGGAAAACAAGTTCAGCATGAATTTAGGGCTCATCTTTGCAGAAATATTCTCAGCTCTTAGGGCTTCTTTATTCTGTCTCCCTCACGGCACCTCCCCTCACTTCTGGGCATGCCATAGGTGCTCATTAAAGACCTCCAGAAAGCCCGAGCTTATTAACTGGCCTCCTCACTACTTGATCTCTAGGGTGGGCAGGTATCAAGATGAATAAAGGCAATCTTTTTTTTTTTTTTCAGTCTTGCCTGGAATAAATTGCTACTTTCTTGAACACACAGAAGGCTCTATTATTATGAAGGTGTTCTGTATTATTACTGAGAACAATTATTCAGAAGCCAGAAGCCTAGAGCTGACTAGGTTATATTCTCGCAGGAGAAATTCCAGAAACCATTACTCATTAACTTTTTTGCTTGTGAAAAGAACCTTTTCCTTTCCCCACATGGCTATCCACCCCAAGGAAGGACTCAGCCCTCCATGTTCGAACCGCATGGGCGAGTGCAAGGCAGCCACCTCCATTCCGAGCTCGAACCCAGCAGGCGGTCCCCAGACGGGACCTAGTTGGAGCACTCCACACGGAGCAGGACTCTGGGAAGGAAGCTTCCACTTGGGGATACTGAACAAGTGTCTTCCCAGAGAAATCCCATGAGCACTCGTAATGAGCGAGTCCCCATCTGCCCAGGCCTCCCTGGCAGCGGTGGGATCGGGTGGCGCGATGCTTTCCTCACGGTCCGACCGAACCGCGCGCCCTCTGCCCTGATACCAGGAAGGCAGCGCCCCTGGAATCAGACATCTGTCCAAACCCCGCAGGGGGTGCGGGAGGCCTAATTAATTAATGTCTGTGGAGCAGCCGTCCGGCCTCAAATGAGAGGTGTGAGGCGACCACGAGCCCAGTTAATCACCACTACGGTTGGAGGCTTCCAGCCCCACCTCCTCTGTCATTTGGGCCGGCTTGGCTATCTCAGGGCAAAGTCAGGCAGGAGCTGAGGGGCTACTGAGTGGGAAAAAAGCTGAGTAGAGCCTCAGACCCCCATGGCAACGGGTCGCTCGCCCCCGGAGTCACTGGACGTTTTCTATATGTGACCTTTTCCCTCAGAGAAAATGACTGCATTCCTCAGAGTACATGAGAGTATGTGACTTTCTGCCTCCACGTGTAGGCCTTTTTCCTCAGAGCGAGACAGTAGCAGCGAGCAGAGCCACTTCCCTAAGACTCTGGCCTCTGCTTCAAAGTGGGCTAGAACCCTCGCGAATGTCCGCCAAGTCCAACCAACTCCAAAGGCCGGATTCAAATCCACCGCGGTCCAATGCAGATTCCAGCGCACGTCTATTTCTCTGCCCTTGTCTTCTATTTTTCTTTCCCACTCTCCGCCATGCCCCCCTGGGGAGAGGGGAGGGAAAGGGAAAAATGTCCACATAGAAGGACACGGTTTTATTAAAGCAAAGCGAACGCACAGCCATCCATAAATGGAGTGCTTCTCACATTAGATTGTCACCATCTTTTTCTTTGCCAGTCTCTGTCACTAGACTGTGTGAGCTGCTCGAAGGTAAGGATTATGTCTCTTCCTGCTGTTACTGGTGCCTGGCACAGTTCCTCGCACATAGTAAGTGTTCAATAAAACTTTCCTGTTGAATTAGAAACTAACATATGGTAAATAGGCAAACTCAAAGTTGTGTGGTTCAGACCTCTGTTTGGTAAAGGGAGATAGCAGTGTTGCCTGGAGTGAATGTCAGTGTCACCAAGGAGAAGACATTGTGGCCCAGAAGCCAGGGGAGCCCCTTTTCTGGGTCTGCTTTCCTCATTTATAAAATGAAGGGTAGGACTTCATCAGTATTTCCTGCTTGTGTGTTCCTCTGAACACTAACTACATCCTGAAGGTGTTAGTTACTACGGAAAAAAAGGTTTCCATGAGCGAATGGGTTTGGAAAATGCTGGGGTCAGCAAAGTTAAGTAGGTTTCTGTATTACAGGACTTCTCAGGGCCTTTAATATGCTAATGTGAGTTGGGACTTTCCTCAGGGAGCATTATAGTATGCAACGTTGTCTCAGTTGTCTTTTGCTTCAACAATGCTGCAAAACAACCCCAAAACCCCAAGGCCCTACAACAACCCATTTGATGTCTAGAGTCAGCTGGGATTTGGCTGGGCCGCTCTCATGGCTCGAGGTCCGTCTAAGCTGGTCCTGGTTGGGACTAGGGCAGGGCTGTTTTGTTCCACCTGTCTCTCGGCCTCCAGCAGGCCACCCGGGCAGGCACTCATGTTGATGACAGAGGCTCAAGAGAGCCAGCCCCAAAGTCCCAGCTCATTGCCAGCCTCTGCTTCCCTTATGTCTGCTATCATCCTATTAAGTCCTTGGACATTTTATTGCATAAGAGATCTTTGGTTGTTTAATTTTTCAGCTCGAAGGACAGGTTTTAGCCAGCCCAGCTCCCAGAACTTAAGTTCAAGGTTGCCTTAGCCTTTCTTTGTCCACAGGCCACCGGAGCTAAGCAGGCCTGGCGGTTAGCACGGCTGACACACGGGAGCAAGGTCAAGGTCTATGGGGCCAGGGCCTGCAGGACCAAAGTTTGCCCGCTCAGGCGCTGCATGACCCGGACTTGCACAGCCAGGTTCTGTCTGGCCAAGGTCTGTGTGGACAGAGTGTGTGTGGTATGGCCATTGCCAACCCTTTAACCAGTCCGAGGCCTCCTGACCCAGAAGCGAGACCTTCTGCTCGGGCAAACAAAGCTACAAGGGGCGGGAATGGGGACCACGCTGGGGAGGTGTTGGGCTCTATCCGAGCACTCCCAGAAAGTGATGAGCTCCGGGAGGACTCCCAGCCCCCCTTCTCTTTAGGCAAGAAGCCTTCCCGGGGACCCCTGATGGGGAGGCAGTTTCCTCCTCTCCAGCCCTGCGGTCCATTCCACCTGGAGCATCCGCCTCCTGCTTTTCCCTCTACCCTTGGCAGCTTTCCGGTGCAGAGGGAGGACAATGAGCTAGGAGCTGTGTGCACAGTGGCCCAGGCCAGCAATCCTGCCTCTCTGGGTGACAACAGAGGGTTGTTTTCCTTACCTTCCCTGACCTTAGAGCACAGGGGGCTCCGGCCACATTGCTCAGGCAGGGGAAGGGCCCGAGGCCTGCTGGGCTCGCCGGCTGGGGAGACACACTCCGAAACACCGCGAAAGGAACTGTCAGCCTTCATTATTAATACCCAGCGTTAATATTTAATGTCAGAAAACTGCAGCTCCCTTCTCTGCACCGTCATCAGACCTGCCCAGGTCACACCAACCAGAACTCTTCCCACTCAGCACCCCCTGTAGCTCCGTGCCAAGACCAGCAAAGCAGTTTGGATTTGCCTGAAATATTAGGTGCAAAATGAATTCTAAACACAGAAAATTGAAATTAAATAAGACTAAAATTATTTTATTGCTTTTGCAATCAACCCTATTCTTTAAACGTCTCTAATACTCTGTGTTCAAGTGCCAGAAAATTTAGAAATGGGGCGAGGCATAAGTGCAACCCTTAATAGAGGAAGGTTTTTATTCCTCGGAGTATTTTGCGTGTTGTTGATATTCCAGTCATATTTCTTAATCAGCAGCAGCAGCAGCACGGGACGGATGCAACCAACAAAATCCAAAGCATCTGATGGACATCCCAAGATGGATTCAAGATATCGAAAGAACAGGAATATCCACCACTTAAGCAACCAACGAATTCTTACCTATCAAAACCAACTTGTTTCTCAACCTGGGCACTGTTAGCACTTGGGGAGGGATGCTCCTTCATTGCGCAGGACTGTCCCACACACTGTCCCTGCCCATTAACCCCAAAATGGCCCCGTGACGTCGTGACCACTAAAAACACAGGGACCCACTTCCAAATGCCCCTGGGTGGAGGGCAGGGAAGCCCGGAGTGGGAACCCCTGATCAGGGTGCCCCGGGCTGCCGGTGTGGATTCTCTGCCAGGCACAAAGGTAGGTGGAAAGGCCAACTCAAAAATAACCAAAGCACAAGGCAAGGCCAGCAGATCCAGGGCATCCTCAGGCCGAGGTGCTTGGGAAGGCGGCGGGGTCTGGGACTTGCCTCTACAAAGGGAGCCCAAGTGGTATTCTACCCCCACCCTACCTATCCCCCACCCCTACCCCGCCCCCACCCCAGGGCAGTAGCCTCCTCCCCTCTGGGCTGAGAGTAGGCTGCCACCTTCATTTGCGCTAGGGAGTCGCCGCTGCTTGCAAAGCTTTCATCTTTATGACTTCAAAGAACAGCCTGGAAAAAAATGCCCAGGGCACAATTTTCCAGGGTCCAGGAAACTGGATGACTCACCTGGGCTGGCACCAGCCTGGGATCCTGGCTTGAGTCCTTAGACTTGAACCACACCTACCAGCCCTCACCTTGCCACCAGCTCATGGCAGGCATTCTTAAAAGGGCCTGTTACAGGAGCTGGGTCCCTGACTTGGTTGGGGAGGTCATTTAGAGGAATATAAATAGATAATGATTTAATTTCAAGGGAATCTTCTCCCTATAAAGTTTTTTATAGTATTTTATTGAGAAATAATTTACACACAGTAAAATGCAGAAACCTGAAGTGTACAACGTGATGAATTTTTACACACATATACACTCATGCGCCTTATAAAGTTTTAAAGAGCATAAAAAGAAATTTTAATTAAAACACACACAGACTAACTGGAGTAGCTAAAAAAAATTTGTTTAATGATAACACCAAATGTTGGCAAGGAGGTAGAGCAACTGGAATTCCTATACATTTCCGACAGGAGTATAAAACAGTATAACCACTTTGGAAAATAGTGCGGCAGTTTCTTATCAAGTTAAACATACATCTGTCCTATGACTTAGCCGTTCCACTTCTGGGTATTTACCCAAGAGAAAAGAAAGTATATATACACAAACGTGGTACACAAATGTTCATAGAAGTTTTATTTGTGGCCGGGCGTGGTGGCTCACACTTATAATCCTAACATTCTGGGAGGCTGAGGCAGGAGGATCGCTCAAGGTCCAGAAGTTCAAGATCAGCCTGAGCAAGAGCGAGACCCTGTCTCTACTAAAAAATAGAAAGAAATGATCTGGACAACTAAATACATATATATATAGAAAAAATTAACCAGGCATGGTGGCACATGCCTGTAGTCCCAGCTACTCGGGAGGCTGAGGCAGTAGGATCGCTTGAGCCCAGGAGTTTGAGGTTGCTGTGAGCTAGGCTGACGCCACGCGGCACTCTAGCCTGGGCGACAGAGCAAGACTCTGTCTCAAAAAAAAAAATTTGAGAAAGGAAAAAGAAGAAGTTTTATTTGCAATAGCCAAAAATGGAAACAACGTCCACCAACAGATGAATGGATAAACAAATTGCAATATATCCATGCAGTGAAATGCTTCTCAGCAACAAAGGGGAACAAAGCACTAATGCACGCAACATGGATAAATCTCAAAATCCTTATGCTCAGTGAAAGAAGCCAGAGCATACATACCGCGTGATTCCGTTTATATAAAACTCTAGAAAATGCAAACTAATCTATAGTGACAGTGATCAATGATTGCTTGGGGATGGGAGACAGGGAGAGGCGGCAGGAGGGATCACAAGGAGGCAGGAGGAAATTTTGGGGGTGATGGATATGTACACCACTTTTGATTATGGTTTCATGGGTGTATGTAACGCATATGTCAAAATTCATCAAATTATACACTTTAAATATGCGCAGTTCATTGTATATCCAATGTATCTCAGTAAAGCTGTTTTTTTTAAAGATATGTGTATTAGCCAGGTTCGATGGCTCACGTCTGTAATCTCAACTATCTGGGAGGCTGAGGCAGGAGGTCATTTGAGCCCAGGAGTTTGAAACCAGCCTGGGCAACATAGCTAGACCCCACCTCAAAAACAAAAAAGATACATGTGTTTTACTGCATGAAAAGTATACCTCAATTTTTTTCAAGTGCTGGAATTTTCCACCACCACGCCCTCAAAAAAAAAAAAAAACAAAAACAACACACTCAACAAATACAGGTTCCAGAATTCCACATATCATCCTGTGTTTAGAATCAAGCAAAAGAAATCCTACTTTAAGCCTAAGGCAGTGACATAAGTGTGGCCGCCACACTGAAGCAGCGGCAGGAAGGCAAGTCTACACAGCTGAGCCCAGACCTGCCTTCCTGCAATGTGGCCCCGGCTCCCCCTTGCCTGACAGGCTAAAGAGCACGTTAAAACCAGGCAATTATTCCCAGGGTTAACCACGTATAATGCACACGTTTCCACCTTTTCTTCTCTCTGCTTCTTCCTGTTCCTCTTCCTTCTCGGGTGACTATTCATGGCAGGAACTCCAAAATAGCAACCAAAATACTGCACCGTGACAACTTCATCTCTTAATTACAGTAAACATTTACATAATGCTCAGGCCCAGCCAGTGCAGAAAGATTCGTTAATGCAGAAACATGCCCTTTAACCATCCCGTTTTATTACACAAACCCCCCCGGGACCTGAGCAGCCCAAGATTTGCAAAAGATGATGGAGAAATTGGCTGAGATATTAAGCCCCTTTCCAGGTGCAATTAAAAGTGGGATCGAGAGCCTCCTGTTCTCACAGATCTATAGCATTTTTTTTTCATGCTGAATTCACTCCGTAAGGATTCCAAATACCTGGTCGCCCATCAGATTTCTAACATTTGCTGGAGCTGAGGTTTTGTTTTTATTCTCATCTTCGCCTCTCTATTTCTGACTTGACAAGCCTGCAGGTTTTGCTGCACGGTCTAATATTTCCAGAGCCGCCCAAGCATAGGGCCTTGAAAATCAGCCTGAGCTGCAAAGATCCCCAGGAACGTTATAAACATTCTCCTTGCTGCAAGCCTTCGATTCTTTAACACAGACCCTCTCTGGAGGGACCAACTTTAATCACATTTCCTGGAGCAACACCCAGCTAGCCTGTGGAGGGGCAGCCGGGGCCAGGCTCGGAGCAGGCGAGGAAGTGCTGAATGCCACGGTAGGCTCCCCGCTTTCAGGATGGTCCAGACCAGCGTACAAGGAAGGTCACTAGAGGAGGAAGAGGAAAGATAGTGGCTTTGGGAAAAGGCAAACCTGAGCGGTCTCCTAGACTCCCCTGCCCCCTCCCACTCCCAGCCTCCTCCTGTTGTGTGGCCTTTCGAAAGTGATCCTTCCTTTCTGTGCCTCGACTGTCTCCTCTGTAAAGCAATGATAACGGCACCCACTTTGCCAGGATGTTGTGTGGCCCTGGTGAGGTATCTCTGCACAGAGCCTACAGCCAGGCCTGGCAGGTCAGCACCACGCCATGCTTGGTGGCTGCCCAGAGGTCCCAGGATTATTTCCTTACTGTCACTGACTGGCATCACTGCCATCCTTCTCAAACCCTAGGCAGCATAAAGGATCCCTCTTGTCACCTTCCTAGCAATGAAATGACACTCATGTGCTCTTGCATCCCCTTTGGGAAACCCTTGTAATTTGAAAGATAGGGCCTCCGGCAAATCAGCTTGTCAAGGCCACC
This sequence comes from Avahi laniger, assembly GCA_963575035.1. Classification (NCBI taxonomy): domain Eukaryota; kingdom Metazoa; phylum Chordata; class Mammalia; order Primates; family Indriidae; genus Avahi; species Avahi laniger. The sequence goes on along the minus strand of CAUYSK010071459.1, from coordinate 17,751 downwards.
TCCAGAGTCCCCACCCAGTTGTCGGGAAAGACACCTGGGCTGAGGCTGCGGTGGAAGCGGTGGCTCTGAGCAGCGAGCAGCCGGGGTGGGCATGGGACCGGGTGGGAGAGCAGCCAAGTAGGAGGGGGCTGGGAAGGGAGGTGAGAAGGCTGAGGACAAGGCCAACCAGGAACCTACAGAGAAGTTTAAGATTCCAGAAAGACAAGGGTGGCTGGCTGAGTAGCAAAACCTAAGGCGAATCCTGGGGAGATGCAAGGGCCTTGTAATTTATGACACTGACGTTTGTAAAGCACTTTGGCTATGCCAGGCACTGTTTTAGCACTTTGCAAATATGAACTCATTTAATCCTCGTAACCCTTTGAGACAGATACTGGTATTATCCCCATTTTACAGATGAAGGCAACTGAGGCTCAGAGAGGTTCATTAATTTGTCCAAGGTCACAGAGCTAGGAGGCGGCAGAGTTAGAAAGTTGGAATTTGAATCCAGGGAGTGTAGCTGGATTCAAATCCCAAGCCCACACTATTTTTATTTATTTATTTATTTTTTGAGACAGAGCCTCACTCTGTCACCGTGGGTAGAGTGCAGTGATATCATTGTAGCTCACCGCAACATCCAACTCCTGGCCAAGCCCACACTCTTAACCATTCCAGATAATAAGGTAGCGGCCCAGCGAGCCTTGAGCTAGGACTCAAGGATTGGCTAGGATGGCTGGGGGAGGGGAGGGACGAAAAGGGCTCTGCCCGTGGGGAAGAATGTGAACAAAGACTTAAGGCAGAAATGAGGGCCACGGCCACGGCCATGGCCAAGAAGAAAAGGGCTGGGGTGGAAACAACTTTGTGTCATTGGGTGGGGGATGGGAAAAGAGAGTGTCGTGAATACTTTTGACTACAAGTTACGGAAAACTTCCACTCAAACTGGCTTAAACCAGTGGCTTTGGAACTCTCTGATCATGCCCCGCAGCAAGGAATACAGCGTGCACTGTGGCTCCGTACACACACATCCAGGGCGCTAGACAGAAGGTTCGCAAAGCCCTACTGCGTGTGACACACGCTGATATCTTCGATTCTGTTCTTCGGTATTCTAGCTCAATGTTTTCATCGATGGCGGGGACCCACTTAATTGATTTCGTGGCCCACTAACAGGTTCTGCTCCACAGCTGAAAAAATACTGGCTTAAATACCGAGGAAGTTGACGCTGTCGGTAATAAGGAGTGCAGAGGTGGGGCTGGCTCCAGGTACCAGACATTCAGCAGTTCGATGAGGTCCACGAGGACCTGGATGTCCCTATTCGCCCCCTCAGCTGGCCTCCTGTCAGCCTCATGCTAAGACTGGTTTCCCTTAACATCGTCGTGAGGTGTTCACAGCCATCCCAGAGGATACACCTAGGCAGACACAAGTCCAGAGGAAGAAAGGGCCGGCTAGACTCTGAGCATCTTTTTCTTCAGAGCAAGTCGATATTTCCCAGATGCCCCTAGTAGACCTGCCCTCATTCGTCTGAGCCACAAGTCCACGCCTGACCCAATCCCTAGCAAGAGAAACAGACTGACCACCCAGTGGGAGGACGGGTGACAAGGAGTCAGCCACCATACCCTCTGCAAGCCCTCAAGGGCAACCCCTCATTTTGTATGCCAGCCAAGGAATGCAACTCACAAGGTTTTCAGCAGAGGTGACAGGGTCGAATGTGGCAACAGACAGGAATCTCCAATGGCTGCTCAGTGCTAATGCTAGACTGTGGGGCCGGAAGACATTCTGGGGTATTCGCTGACATGGAGAAGGGGTGTGAACCCAGGAATGGGCAGGGACCAACTTCCCCCAGGGCCACTGTGACCAATACGTAGAGGCTGGCTCTTGAAGGGCAGCCTGGAGTGCTAAGGATGGTGTGCATGTTGGCACTCGGTCCCACTCCTACTCAGTCCCAGTCTGGGAAAGGCCTGCAGGGGACATCCAGTTGAGGCAGGGGCAGCCAGGTGGCAGCATGTGGGCAATTGAGGGCAGAGAGCTGTCCAGAGGAGCAGGCCTGGAAAAGTGAACCAGGCTGAGTTTGAAGTGGGGCTCCATCTGCAATAAGGAAAGTGGAAGATGTGTCCTTCCATCTGTGCTGCTATAACAGAATACCTGAGCCTGGGTAATTTTATAAAGAACAGAAATGTATTCCTCATAGTTCTGGAGGCTGGGAGGTCCAAGGTAAGGCACCAGCTTCTCATGAGGGCTTTCTTACTACATCCTCACAGGAGGGATGAATTCTGTGGCCTCACATGGCAGAACAGAAAAGAGAGGAACCCACTCCCGTAGGCCCTTTTCACGACCTAATCACCTCTCATTGGGCCCCACCTCCCAACACTGGCGCACTGGTGATAAAGTTTCACCATGAGTTTTGGAAGCAACAAAAACATTCAAATCATAGTAGAAGATGTTGGGGGCAGAGTTCCCCCAGGGGGATACTTTAAGACAAAGGATTCCAGTGCAAATAATTCATATGTGTTTCGGTGATCTATTTTGGGGCAAAGAACCACCCCAATCCTTGGTGGCTTAAAAGAAACAATCATTTATTTGCTCATAATCTTACAATCGGAGCATCAGCTGGAGCAGCTCAACTGAAGCTGGAAGGCCTATTTCCTAAAGAACCCAGCCCACAAGTTGGTGCAGGCTGTTGCCTGGCAGCTCAGCCGGGGCCTCAAGTCTCCCGTATGTAGACCTCTCCATGCAGTTGCTTGGACGCCCCCACAGCTCGGTGACTGGGTTCCCAGAGAGGCGAAGCAGAAGCTGCCATGTCTCTTAAGGTCTAGACCCAGCACAGCATCATGTCGCCATATGCTATTGGTCAAAACAGTCCCAGATTCAAGTGGGTGGAGAAAGACACCTTATTAGTTTCCTAAGGCTGCCATAGCAAGGTGCCACAGACTGGGTGACAATAGAAATGTATGCTCTCACAGTTCCGGAGGCCAGAAGTCTGACTTCAGGAGGTCGGCAGGGTTGGTTCCTTTGTTGAGGGGCCAGAGGAAGCATCTGTTCCAGGCTTGTATCCCCGCTTCTGGTGGTCGCCAGCAATCCTTGGCACCCTTTGGCTTCGGGCTTTGTGTCTGTCTTTGCTTCTTCACGTGGCCTTCTCCTCTCTGTGTGTTTGTGTGTCTCTGTGTCCAAATTTCCTCTTCTAGTGAGAATACCAGTCATTGGATTTGGGGTCCCCCCAATCCAGTATGACCCCATTCTAACTTGATTCCATGTGCAAAAGACTCTATTTCCAAACAAGGTCACATTTACAGGTAGTGGGGATTGGGACCTCAACATATCTTTTTGGGGGACACAGTTCAATCCATGGTAGAGGGAACTGACAACGAATTTGCAGCCATCGTTATCCCACCACAGTCTGAGAACGATCAGAGGAAAGGAAGTGAGTAGGGAAGGGAGCCAGTGACGCTTACGTAATCCAGGCAGCTGTTCCTGTGGGCAAGCGGGGCCCGATCTTACTGGGATCTCTGGGAGACAGCATAGAACACGCCTCAGAGTTTCCCCAGCCGAGGGATGAGGCAGCTAGACTGTTTATCCACTCATCCCCTTGCCATCGCTGTACTTCTGGCCTGCCCTGCTTGCAGCCAGAAAACTCCCTCGGGCAGAGTCATGGGTGTTTGCAGTAAGCCATCTTCTGAGCGCAGAGGCCAGGCTACCAGGCGGGCGGGGCACCAAAAGTGTCTGCTACAAAGGACAGGTCAAGGCAAGCCACCGGGAGGAGCAGAGATGCCCCATGGCAAAATTCCAATCCCACAGGTTTAAGCACTAATCGAGGGCTCGGGGTACATGGGACTATGTCATTGAACCATAGCGGCCACCCCACAACCATTTGAATCGCACGCTAGGGAGCCAGGGCAGCCAGGCTCTGGGCTGAGCCTCTGAGGAGCAGCTTCCCGGCCTGGGAGTACAGCAGGGCAGTGAGGAGGTGGGCCCACATCTGCTACTGCGAGGGCTAACGTGTAGCACGGGTCAAATCTAAGCATAGCTGGGCCTCATCGGTCACCCAAGCAGCCTTTCCTGCCCCGAATAGCAATTCTTCTGATCCAGGTCTCAAGGAAAAAGGGGAGGGGAGAAGGGACGGGGAAGCAGACAGAATGTTCTGCTCTTTGCTTGTCACCCCCCCCCCACTCGCCCGACAAACCGTCCCAGGCTCTCATGGCCTGCAAAGCCGCCTGCAGAAAGCACAGCCATGGGTTTCTCATGAATGATTTTAAATGATTCTTGCTCTGTCCACAGGGGGAAATCACGTATTGCAAAGCCAGCAAAAGCCCAGCCAACTGAGGGCTGCTCCGACAGCATGGCCACCGGCGTTCAAACTGCAAGGGGTCCTGGGAGAGACACGGGCTCCCCAGGCCAAGGCAGGCGCGAGCCCGAGATCAGACCCGAGGAAAATCAGGCCACTGTGCCCCCACTCGGTGCCTCGCACGCATGGTCTCATTTAATCCTTCCAAACCATCACTCGCCCGCTCAGTCATTCCGTATGCAACGAGTAATCACCGAGCACCCGCTATATGCCACTCGCTGTTCTAGGCCCTGAGAAACTGTAGTGAACAAAACAGATTTTTTTTAAATTCCTACAGTCACAGAGCTTACATTTTTGTAAGGGAAAAAGGTAGCAAACTAATAAATAAGCCAAACATAGTGGTTTGTTTTATGGTGGTTAAGTGGGAAGGAGAAAAGGGGATAGAAAATGGGGCCAGGGATTGGGGAAAGGTTGCAGGTTTCAAGAAAGTAACCAGGGACTTAACTCACTGAGAAGTTGACACTTCAACAAAGACCTTGAGGAGCTTCGAGAGGAAGCCCTGTGGACAATGGGGAAAGAGTAGGCCAGGGAACAGCAGAGGGAACAGCCAGCGCGAAGGCCCTGAGGAAGGAGTATGCCCAGTGTATCCCAGCAACTGCAGAGAGGCCAGTGTGGCTGAGGAGGAGGAGGGGAGGTAACCCGCCATGAGCTCAGAGCGGGAGCGGAGCAGGCACCAGATCAGGCCTGGCCTTCCTAATGCCCTTGACTTTCACTCAGATAATACAGGAAGGCTCTGGAGAATTCTGGGCTGAAAGGGACAGGATCTGACTGGGGTTTTAGGAGATCCCTCTGGCTGTTGTTTCTAGAATAGACGGTAGAGGGGTGTGAGGGCAGAAGGGGGTACACCAGCGAGTCAGTAGTTCTCCATATCCAGGACCTGAGAACCACTAACACAGCAGTAAATATTATTTTAGTAGGAAATGTTTTTAACTTCATTACTGGCATTCTACGAAGTCCACCGTCTTCATCATTCCCATTTCAAAGACAGAGAAACAGGCCAATTGGTAAGTTCTTGGACCAGGTAAGCTCTCGTATGGATTTCCCATGAGGCCTAGGCGTGTTAAACCCAAATGGATCTGACTTTCTCTTTTTCTGCTCTTCCCTCCTTCCTTCAGGTAAAACACACACAAAAAACCTGTTTCGTCCACTGGTCTTTGAGTTGATGCCCAATTCCTTCTGGCCTTTTCCTTGGGAGGCAGAGTGGCATGCTTCTGGGCTCAGGAGTCAGACGGGCTGGGCCAAGCCCTGGCTCTGACACCCGCCCATGGGCAGGGCAGTTGATAGAAACGCAAATCCTCCCGCTGTTGGTTCTTTTTCCCTCCGAGGCCCCAGACAGTAGCCAGGCCTTGATGTTCCCCTGCCTTTGGGCTTTTCGGGCAGGGCCACAGCTGAAGTTGTCGGGTGCCCAGAAGCCAGCCCCCCCTCCCAGGCTTTTGTCTTCAATTGAAGCCAAAGCGTTGAAAGGATTATATAGGATCAGCCGTTCCCGGAGCCTGTTTTGTATACTGTTGGAGGTACACAGACTCATATATATTTCTTTAATAATTATGGCTATGTATTTTGATGTGCTAGGAAAAAGAGAACTGGCACAGCTAACCCATGACTTCATGAATATTACTGCTCAGGAGGAGGCTAAAGTACTTAGGGTTCTTTTTTTAATTTAAATAAAAAATATTACATTAATAAAAACATAGGTGGTACAAGATACAGCCAATATCATGGAGACGGTGAAGAAGAAGCTGGCAGGTTGTCTCAGGAGGAGGGGAGGAGATGAAGGGGAGAGATTTCCATCCAGTTATCTGAAGGGTTTTTTTAAAAAATATCCTTTTGTTTATTTCTTTTACAGACAGGGTTTCACTCTGTCACCCAAACTGGAGTGCAGTGCCACGATCACAGCTCACTGCAGCCTCAAGCACCTGGGCTCAAGCGATCCTCCTGCCTCAGCTTCCCGAGTAGCTGGAACTACAAGCGCATGCCACCACGCCCAGCTATTTTATTTTTATTTTTTGTAGAGACAAGGTCTCTTTGTTGCCTAGGCTGGTCTCGAACTCCTGGGCTCAAGCAATTCTCCTGCCCCAGCCTCCCAAATAGCTGACATAGAGTACAAGCATGCGCCACCATGCCCAGCCTCGAATATCCTTTTAATATAATGGAAGAACAGCCACACTGTAGCACATTAGAAAATATAGACCATCACAAATATTGAAATAAAAATTTCACACTCTCACCTGTCAGATATCACCACCATTAACACCTTGGTGCATAGCTGTCTTCGTTGTGCTGTGTAACACATTACCACAAACTCAGAGCTTAAAGCACCATCCATTTATTACCTCCCACTTGTGTAGGTCAGACATCCAAGTAGACTTGGATTTCTGCACTGGGTCTCAAAGGCCAAGTCAAGGTGTCAGCCAGGGTGGGCTTTCATGTGGAGGGTATGGGGGAAAACTCAGTTCCAGGCTCATTCCGGTTATTGCCAGAATTCAGCTCCTCGTGGCTGTAGGACCAGGGTCCTCATTTCCTCGCTGGCTGTCGACCAGGGCTAGTCTCTGGTCCTAGAGGCCACTCCCAGGTTCTTGCACATCTTGGAGCCCGGAATAGCACTTCTAATCCTAATGCTTCAAATCTCTCTGACTTCTTCTGCCTTCCTGTTCGGCTACCAAGGGGAGGAAATTCTCTGCTTTTAAAGGGCTCCTGTGATTAGATCGAGCCCACCCGAATATTCTGCACCACTTAACACAGTCACAGGAGGGAAATCTTCATGTTTACAGTTCTGGGGATTAGGGGGTGGAATCTTGAGGGGTCTTTTTGTGGAATTCTGCCTCCCACAATATCGTCCCGGATCTTTCTCTGTACACATATATTTATAAGTACATATTTGTATTTTAGATACAATAAGCTTGGGTCAGGCGCGATGGCTCACACCCCGTAGTCCTAGCACTCTGGGAGGCAGAGGCAGGAGGATCACTTGAGGTCAGGAGTTTGACACCAGCCTGAGCAAGAGCGAGACCCTGTCTTTTATATAATAAAAAACAAAATAAAATAGATACAATAAGAAACCTGCTGTTTCCAGTCAATGATCTCCACTGGCACCCACTCACCTCCAAGAGGAATATCTGGGGGTTAATTGAACCATACGAGCCGTGCTCTCCGGAGCCACGGCAAACATCCCCACCGTCACACCTAACAAGGAAGCAACATGGTAGTTAAATGCCCCAGCTCCCTTACTCCTTGGGTGGGTCACTTCTCCACTGACTTCCACCGGCCCCAGCTGGATGGAGCCCCAGTTGGTCACAGTAATAAGTTCCTTGGGAACCCTCCTTTTATGGGTTCCCTCCGCTTCCCCTGCCTGGCTCACTTCTCCCCACCCTCCCCCACAAGGATGCTTCCTGGGACCACCTCCCAGATAAACGATTTACACTCTCCTGCTTCTATCAGCGCTGGCTCCCCGGACCCAAGCAAAGGCACAAGGGTGCAGGAGATTGGAATCACCGTGAGATTATTTCAGTGTTTTACATTTTTTACACAGGAATGTACTCATTTATTATTAATGCAATTAAAATCAGTTTTAAATAATAAATGTTTTAAGAGGAAAAACTATGGCTGGAGGACACAGAAGCCACTGAAAGAGACCACACCCTGCATGCCGCAGCTCCCTGCCCTCTCTTTCTGACTGGGACCTCACTGTCCCACTGACCCCTACACACACACACCTCTCTCCGCACACCCCCAGACATGACAATGGCAAGTCATCATTCTGAGAGGAGCTGGCACTTGTAGAGCAGATACTATGCAAAATGTGTCATGCATGTTACCTGTTTTGCATACTTAGGGCACACACATTTACCTCCCCCACCCAAGATCACTTTAATAGGATCATGAAGAAACGAGAAAGGTATACAGCCACACTAAGGGAGGGGGTGTCAGCAGATGAGAGATTTCAACACATTTCTGGAAGACAGAGAGCAGAAGGAAGGGTGGTGACAGGTGACACAGAGCAGAGAGAGCTGCAGCTGGAACCCTCCCAGGCGGGGAGGCGTGAGGAAGAGACTCCAGGCTGAGATCGTGGAGATCCCTGAGGGTAGGAGCAGGCACTGTGGCCGGAAACCGAACTGACTGGGGGCCTTCAGCTGGACCAGCTGGTCACCCCACTACCATCCCCACCTGCTGGAGTGGGGGGAGGTTAAAAGGGCCAGGAAGAAGCTTCTTGGTTTCTTAGAGCCCACACTGGAGTTGACGCCTGCACTTCCCAAGAACCCCAACACGAATGGGGAAGACACTTTTCTGAAGACTGGAACACATTTTCCAAGGGGAACAACAGCAGCTTATGTGTTTATTAGTGCCTTGAAAGAAAGCCCCCCAGAATCCATCATTTGGGAGAGCCCAGCTCACCCACCAGCAATCCCCACCCACGCACCCGATGCGTGGGGTCCACATGCCTCTTGCTCCACAGGAAGACGCGACCGCCACTCTTGTTCATCTAAAGAAAGCTTGCAACGTACAAGAGAAGGACAAACGTAAGCAACAGAAAGAAACAGAAAATTTAATGAACAGAGGAGGACTTTTAAAAAGAAGAAAACTTTACACGGCACCCTCTGAGAGATGTGTGGAGCTACTGCATCCATAAAACAAGAAGAGGGTGCTAACCATCAGAGAGAAGGCAAGAGCCCTTGGAAATTAAAAATATGGGGACAGAGTGAATGAAATCAATTGAAGGCCTGAAAGAAAAAAAATCAAGAGAATCTTTCAGAACGTAGGGCATAATGAAACAGACAGAAAACATAAGAGAAAAGATAAGAGACATAGAGAATCGTTCTGGGAGGCCCAACATGTAACTAATAAAAGGATTTTCAGAAAACAAGAATAGAGAAGGCAGAGGGAAAGAGCCTGCAAACGGTACCGAGCCTTGTGGCTTATGACAATGCTGAAAGAGGCAGGCTCTGTGGGGCTGGGTGTGACCCTCGCGCTTTGTAAGCCTGGCTGCTTTTATGTTTTTTGTATTCTGTGTTGATCTCCCTTTTGTCCTTCCTGCCTCCCTATTTAGTGGTCTCAGCTGAGCAATGAAGAGCCAGTGAGGGAAGAGTGCATCCATGCAGGGGACCCGAGTGTAAAATGGAGTGGAGGCGACACTGGCAACTAGTGTGCTGGCATCAGGGGACCTGAAAATGAAGGTCCCCTAGGGGAAGGGTACTCTAGGGGCACAAGGTCAGAGCTGCTCACTTCTTATCCTGCTAGGAGATTGTCTTTCCAGAATCCTAGAGGCCCTAAGTTTTGTTTGAAAAAGGGAAGCCTGGGGTTTTCCCTTACAGGTTCTCTTGTGGGTAGGGAAGTCAACTCTTCTAAATATCTTACATCCAGACAGCACTAAGGTCAGTACATGGGCCTGATGGCAGTTGATTGGAGCAAAAATTATCAAAGACTTCTCGACCAGATATTTTTAATACCAGAATGGGATGTCTGGCAAAGGAGTGAGCCCTCTGTCACTGGAGGTATTCAAGGAGAATTCACACAAACATCTGTCAAGAAAACTGTAAAAGAAATTGGAATCCTATAATAAGCAAATTCGTAGGGACAGAAAGTAGAATAGAGGTTATCAGGGGTTGGGGGAGGGGAGAATAAATTCCAGAAAAAGCGGCGATGGTTACACAACATTGTCAATGTACTTAATACCACTGAATTGTACACTTAAAAAATGGTTAAGGTGGTAAATTTTATATTATGTACAGTTTACAACAATTTTAAAAATTAAAAAAAAAAAAAGAATTGGAGCCCACGTACACTGCTGGTGGGGTTGTAAAATGGCACATCTGCTGTGGAAAACGGTCTGGCAGGTTTTTTTTTTTTTTTTTTTTTGAGACAGAGTTTCACTCTGTTGCCCGGGCTAGAGTGCCGTGGCGTCAGGCTAGCTCACAGCAACCTCAAACTCCTGGGCTCAAGCGATCCTCCTTCCTCAGCCTCCCGAGTAGCTGGGACTACAGGCGTGTGCCACCATGCCCGGCTAATTTTTTATATATATATTTTTAGTTGTCCAGCTAATTTCTTTCTATTTTTTTAGTAGAGACGGGGTCTCGCTCTTGCTCAGGCTGGTCTTGAACTCCTGACCTTGAGAGATCCTCCTGCCTCGGCCTCTCAAAGTGGTAGGATTACAGGCGTGAGCCACCGCGCCCAGCCTGGCAGTTTCTTAATAAGTTAAATATAGAGTTGCCATATGACCCAGCAATTTCACTCCTAGCTACAAACTCAAGACAAATGAAAACATATGTCCACACAAAACGTGTACACAAATGTTCATAGCAGCATCGTTCACAATAGTCAAAAAGTGAAAACAACCCGAATGTCCACCAACAGGTGAACGAATAAACAAAATGTGGTACGTCCGTGCAATGGAATATTATTTGGCCATACAAAGGAATGCAGTACTGACGCATGCTACAACTCAGAGGAACCTCGAAGACATTACGGTGAGTGACAGAAACCAGACACAATAGGCCATGCAGTACAGGATTGCATTGATACGAAATGTCCAAAAATAGGCAAATCCGTAGAGACAGAAAGTAGATTAGAGGTTTCCTAGGGCTGGCAATGTGGGGGAAAATGAGTGACTGCTAATGGGTTTCTTTGTGGGTGATAAAAAGCAGTGATTGTGTAGTCCCAGCTACTCAGGAGGATGGCTTGAGCCCAGGAGTTCGAGGTCAGCCTGGACAACATAGTGAGACCGTGTCTCTGAAAAAAATAAAATAAAAAATAAATTTGACAAGTGGTGATGATGGTTGCACAGCTCTGTGAATGTATCAAAAAACATTGAACTGTACACTTTAAAAGGGTGAATCGTACGGTATGTGAATTGTATCTCAATAAAGCTGTTTTGTTTTTTTTTTTTAAGGAATAGGAGCTTCCCACCAAGATGGAGGTAGGGTCACATGTGACCTCTTTCCATCCCAAGGCTCCTCGATCATCTGATGCCTCCCCCGAACCTCCTGAGATTCCAGGCTCCGGGAGAGCTTTCTCGGTAGCTCCCAGCTGCATTCCCCTGCTGTGGGGACTGCTAGTGGCCAAGTCAGAAGCTTTGGGCAGCACCAAGAAGGCACCCCCTCTGCATCACAGTGTCAGCCTGGCCCCCTGGGTTGGTTTGTTTTTCTAGGGCATAAACGTATTTTATGGAGAAATAAAATGCACAATAATAAAACGGGGGAGGGGAGTGTTTCCACAGGCTCACATTTTATCCAAAGGGGCCATGATTTGGCATCCCTGGCTCGAATATGAAATTATTACACAAGAATTGACTCTCGGTGTCTCCGATGCTCCCTGGGATGATTGCTTCTATAACTTATGGAGACAGCTGAGCGTTTGTATTCAAGTGATCACATAAATTAATACCCATATGTGGGAATGGTGCGCTGGGAGCCGGCCTGGTTTAAGAATGCATTCCTTGTAATGATCCTCGCGCCCGAAGAAAAATGCCCATCCAGGGCTCCGAGCACGGGCCGGAATTGCTCTAGTCATGGTTCAGACGGTTTGAAGGAAAATAAGGCATGCGAAATGTTACCCCTTTAAAGTGGCGAAGGACTAGGTGCTGTTTCGAGCCATGATGTCATCGGAGGGAAGGAAGGGGACTGGTTTTTTTAAAAAAAAATTAAATAAATAAATAGAAAAGCACGTGCCTCAAAATGTAATGTTTTGCTCCTCAGGGATGGGTTTAGCCCAAAGTTCTAATTATACGTGTGGCAGTGAAGGCCTCCCAGTCTTCATGCTTGCCAAAAGCTTTTATTTTGCTACGTGACAGAAGACAAAATTATTCCTTTCTCCTTAGGAGACTGCCAACACCATGCCAAAGGATCGACGGGGGCGCTGGCAGGACCAGCAGGAATTGATGAAGGCCTTTGTGTGGGCAAGGCAGGGGATCGGGAGGGAGAAAACCCAAGCCCTGCCCTCGGATCACGCAGGTGAGGCCACGAGCCCCGGCCAGGCAACGCTGCACAAGCTGAGGCCCGGGCAATCACGGGGCCATGATGCCCGGCACGAGTGCAGAAATATTTGCTGAAAGGAAATACAAAAGAAAAGGAGCCGAGTCATGCAAAGCTACTTCCGCCCTCACTCACTCATTCATTCATTCATTCACTTCTTCATTCAGTAAACGTTTCTTGAGCTCTCATCGTGTGTCGCCAAAGCCCTGGTGTCAGCCGGTGAGCCCTCTCCCATGGCGGACGTGTAATTCCATTCCATTCATTCTGGGGCTTTTCAACTCCGGGTAGATTTTATAATCTTTTCAGGTGATGGATGTCAAACGTGTGTTCCATAGAAAAGGACAGCTATAGGTGGCCCCTACGGATTTGGCCACTTCTTTCTGCCCTTCCTGTCACAGGTCTAGCTCTGTCCAGGACAGCCAATCAGCTTCACACAGGACTTGGCTAAATTTACGAGTGGTGTTTGAAAGCTTCTTTTCTATATCAAGAGCTGAACAAACATAGGGTAGTGGGATTCACTCACTCCTATACACACACACACACCATGGTTCTCCTATATCCATCCACCCAGCCCACCCCACCCAGCTCCCATCTCACAAACTTTCATTTTGTCTTTACAAGGAGGACAGTAGACTTCTGAGAAACCTTAAGAAAGACTCCTCTAAGGTTTCAATGGCATGGGCTTTTTCCATCGGCAGCAGTGATGTGTTGGTAAATGTTTAACAACTGGCTCTCTGGAAAACAATCCCACATTTGTAGTATTTGCCAATTTCTGTGGTGTAAATACTCCCACCATGGCAGATTTAAAACTACAAATGATTTAACATCTGCTTGCAAAATTCCTGAAAGTGGTGGCAATCAGCTCTTGTGATCTGGTATAAGCCAGATGCAGCTCACTCTACTGGAAGGAACTGAAGGAAAAAAGAGACAGACTGGGGGGCCTGTGAAGATTAAGTATTAGGCAACATGCCTGGTTTGTAGTGGGCCCTTAAAGATTGTGTGATTTTTTTTTTTTTTACTTTTAACACTGTATGCTAATTGGAAAGATAAGAGTCATATATGGAAAGTTAAATAAAAATATAGGACATGGAACAGAATGTTACATAATTAATTGCTAAATATTAATAGTAAAGATGATGAACTCTGCTGGTACAGAGGAAGAGAAGGTCACAGTCCTTTGGAGGTCTGGCCAGGCTCCATCTGCAGTGGGGATTGGACTATGGTATGTGAGGTGTGAATAATGCTTCAGAGGGCAGAGGAGTTGGGCAGTTTATCACCCCAGTGTGGTTCTGGGAGGTGGGAGAGTGGCCAGTGAGGGTAGTAAGGCTTGGGTCTTAGGCACTCAGAGACCCAGGGGAAGGATGTGTGGCTCTGTCATGGAAGGAGAGGAGAGTGCTTGTGGTGTAGCTGGCTGTAATGGATATCTATTGTTTTGCCTATTCAGCTTGCCTTGCTCCTTTCTCCCCAGTGCTCTGTCCATGTGGTTTGGACGGGACCTACCCCACCCCAGAACGCAGGGATGGGTTTGTGATTGAGAGCTGGCCAATCGGGGTGTTGTATTTCTCTGACCACACAGATTGGGTGAGGCATGAGCATGTCGCTCAAATCAGTTCAGCGGTGTCTCTCATGAGACTTGTTTGGCCATGATACTTCAGGGCTGCAGCTGCTGGTGCCCTGTGGGGAGATTCTGACCAAGAACAAAGTGTACCCACTGGAAACCAGAGAATTTGGAGAGAGACTGATTCCTGATCATATCATTAAATGTTTGTATTAAGCTATGCCTGAAGCTAGACCTTTGGGAAACTCTTTTCACTGCAATATTTAATATAGTGCTAGAAGTGACATGAAAGGTCAACAATAGGGAGTTGGTAATAAATTGTGTTGTATTCATTTGATGGAATACAATATAGCTATTAAAGAAGATACTGTAAAATTCCAATTGGCTATATAAAGGTAGTCATAATAAATGATGAAAAACACAAATTGAACCTATTTTTTTTTTTTTTTTAAGACAGGGTCTTGCTCTGTTGCCTGGGCTAGGGTGTCATGGCATCATCAAAGCTCACTGCAACCTCAAACTCCTGGGCTCAGGTGATCCTTCTGCTTCAGCCTCCAGAATAGCTGGGACTATAGGGGTACACCACCATGCCTGGCTAATTTTTCTATTTTTTTGTAGAGATGGGGTCTTACTATGTTGCCCAGGCTGGTCTCAAACTCCTGGGCTCAACAGATCCTCTCACCTTGACCTCCCAAAGTGCTAAGATTACAGGTGTAAGCCATGAGGCCTGGCTAAACCTATTTTTATTATAACAATTTGTATAATTAATATAGGTTAGAGTCTAGAAGGCTAAATATCAAAAAATTTGCAAGGATTATTTCTGAATGGTGTGATTCTTTTTTCTTTTTGTCTACTTGTATTTTCTAATTTTACTGTAACAAATATGTATTATTTAGGAAATAAAAATAGACTGTATGATATAGAATTATTAAAAATACAAGAACAAACCAACTAAGGGGGTGATGGAGGGAGACATATTTTCTGAAATTTATCCCAATTCTCCTGCCCTTGTCTTCCATTAGTAAGAAATTTATTAATATTAGTGGCTCCAGAGCTACTAATGGTAGGCTGACGCATGGCTCAGGAGTCTAGGGGAGTGCCTGCCCACACTCCTATGTGAGAGAGAGAGAGAGAGAGTGTGTGTGTGTGTGTGTGTGTGTGTGTGTGTGTGTGTGTGTGTGTTGGGGAGGGTGGGAGGGCCTGCCCTGCTCGGAGGCACTGCCGGGCCTGTAGCTGCAATGACTGTGGTCTGACAGCTATAAGGAACAGAGCTGAGCTCGGACAGCAGGTCCTGGAGGTGGGCATGTGGCCACAGTGCACTGGCTGGTGCTCTTCACAGGAGAGGCCACACTGGGTTTTCCAAGGAGCAGATTTAAGGACACCTGCCCCTCAGCAGTTGAACTGAGTGATTCTCTTATGAAACTAAACTTGGGCTTCCTTTTGGAGGGAAGATTAGGGTATTCTTTTTTTTCTCTCCTCTTCTACTAAAGCAATTTTCTTATGCCTTCTTGGGCTTGCAAGAGAGGGTTCTGCATAACTCAATTTAAAGAAGAGGAAAATTAGGCCTTGAGTAGTGAAGGGGTGTGCCCAAGGACACAGGAATCCATCTGCTTTCTGGTGCGGCATTATTTTCCTGCACACCAAACTAAGCCTGCTGTAGGACGTTCTGGAGGGTGCATGTCACGTGCTGGGCACTATGGGAGGGTTCTGCCTACTCTGCAAAAGCTGGATTTCTAGGTATTCAAGAGCAAGCCCAGGAGTCCCACCTGCTTCAAGTAAGAAGGTGTTCCCTTGGCTTTCCACACCTCGGTCTGTAGGAGCCAAGTGAGAGCCCAGGAGCTGGCAGTTTGCCAGGCAACACCACATAGGAGTGAGGAAGACTCCTAGAATTCTGTGTGCTCCTGGAAAAGCCCCCAGTCTGTTCTCCCGCTGACACGCAGAGCCTCACTACTTCTTGAGATCCTCAGGACTAATGTAGTTATGCACTTGATTGCAGTTTCCAGTAGTCACCACAAGAAACCGAGAACTTGACAAATTCTGTCTGATTCCATTTCAATGAGGTCCCTAGAGAAGCCAAATTCAAAGGGACAGAAACTCAAATGGTGGTCACCAGGGGCTGGGTGGGGGAGGAGGAAATGCAGGGTTGCTTAATGGGGGTAGAGTTTCAATTTTGCAAGATGAAAAGAATTCTGGAGATTGGTTACACAGCAATGTGAATGTACTTAACACTACCGACCTGGACGCTTAAAAATGCTTAAGATGATAACTTTTATGTTGTGTGTGTTTTACCATCATTAAAAACATAAGTAAAAAAGCCCAGGACCCAAGGTCCCCTTTCAGTCCTCGTCACTCATCCCCATTTATGCGTATGGCTATGTGGCAGCTCCTCACTCCAGCAATCCTAGTTCTCCTGACCCCGCTTTATCATCTCCACGGCATTCACGGCGATCTGACCTCCTGCATGTATTATTTATTTATTTGCCCTCTCAACTAGAATATTAGCTCCATAAGAACATGGATTTTTGTTTTGTTTTCTGCAGGGATCCCAGCACCTGGAAGAGTGCCTGCCACATAGTAGGTGCTCAATACACATATGTTGACTGACTGCTGACTGGTAAATTTTGCGGGGCTCTCCATAGGGGATCTTGTGACCTATTGAGAACACAGCAAAAGAAAGTTAGGGAAAAGGAATATCAGCCTCACCACAATCTCTCGATCTCATATAATGAGACATTGCCATCAGAAAATATCTGCGTGTGACATGTTTCATTAAAAAAAAATTGAGTTAACTATTTTAAAATGTTTGTTCTGAAACATAGTTGGAAAAGAGTGGAGGAGGGCTTTTCTTTATGAACCACCTGGAAATGTTTCCTTTTTGGGCTGTAGGGTGCCCCTTCTGCCACTCCATTTTTTATTTAGTGACATTATTCCATGGCTGACTTCCACCTTCATTTTTCATTAAAAATATAAACTCTTTTTCTTCATTCACTCCCTTGAACCCATCATTCACTTGTCTCTTGCACATTTGAATGCTTTGAAAAGTGCTGCAATCATAGGTAATCCGCAGAATTCTACCTTATTAGCAACACAGCCAGGAGCTAATCAGAAGTCTTCCTTTGCCTGATACAATTTACAGCCTTTGAGGAGCGATTGCTCCATCACTTGCTGTTTTCCTTTTCCTCTGCATTGTTTTTTCCAACCTGAATTAGTTTCATTTTGTGCTACTTTGAGGACCTTTAAGACCTCTTGCTGCATCTATACACACCTGCTTGAACTATTTTGTATGCCCATTTAATTAATTATTTGGTCAGTTCCATCAAAAACATTAAATCTTTTTTTTGATGACATTGAACTGTTTGATTGATTTGATTAATAAATTCAGTCAAAACAATTTTGACAGCCATTAACGGTGACCTGCCTGCCATTTCGTCTTAAAGAAGTCTACCTTTTCTCTCACCTTTCCTTCATTTTCTTTTTATTCAATTCCTTCCCTTTTCCTTTGTTTGAAACTGATCTTAGAACTCCTTTGAGGTACGACCTTTTCTTTAATAATGTAGCAGTTTTTATGCCCTACGTTACATTATAGACTCTTACTGCTTGAAGAGACAGCAAGGGTTTTCTTGTTTCTAGTCCTCTGCCTAGTAGAATTGAATGCAGTGAAATAAAAAAAAAAGTGTGCATGCATTTATATATACTATATACATATAAGTTCATAAATTTTTTCATACCTTTGAACTTCAGTTATTTTTTTTTTTTAACATTATAGTTACACTTTATGTCTTTGCTTCACTCAAGTGTGGGTTAAAGGCGTGCCCTTCCCTCCCTTTCGTGCTCCCCATGTAAAGTGACCATTTATTTACAGTAAAGTCAGTCCATAAATATGCAGGTTAACTAAAGAAACTGACATCTTTGGAATC
>CAUYSK010071457.1:0-70074 GCA_963575035.1 Avahi laniger | reverse complement strand
AGGATGGACTTCACAATGAACCTTGCAATGTAACCACTATGTATGACCTGTGAAATTTTTTCCTAGCCATGATCAAAGGGCCCTAAAGCTACCTACTAGGGTAATTCTTTAATGGAATAAAAATACCAAATTCTTTTTTTTCTTTTTGAGACAGAGTCTCACTCTGTTGCCCTGGCTAGAATGAGTGCCGTGGCATTAGCCTAGCTCACAGCAACCTCAGACTCCTGGGCTCAAGCCATCCTACTGCCTCAGCCTCCCGAGTAGCTGGGACTGCAGGCATGCGCCACCATTCCCGGCTAATTTTTGCTATATATTTTTAGTTGTCCAATTAATTTCTTTCTAATTTTAGTAGAGACGGGGTCTGGCTCTTGCTCAGGCTGGTCTCGAACTCCTGAGCTCAAACAATCCGCCCGCCTTGGCCTCCCAGAGAGCTAGGATTATAGCCACCACGCCTGGCCAGAATAAAGTTTTGACTGCATTTTGACCATGACCTGTCACATGAGGCATAGAATGTTCCACTTGTGGAGTCATATCGGTGCTCAAAAAGTTTCAGATTTTGGAGCATTACGGATTTCGGATTTTTAGATTAGCGATGCTCAACCTATGTTAATGAAGAAATGCTCCAGGAAGTGAAATGGAGAAATGCTCAGAGAAATGCAGTGACTTTAATGTATGTGTGCATGTATATGTGTGTGTGTGTACGTGTTTGTGTGTATCCATAAATATATATTTTTTAATGTCACATAACTGATCTCTTAGAAAAATGCTGTTGATTAAAATCTCAGGTCCTTGGACCTAAATAAATGTTGATTCAAATACATTCCAGTACATTTTCTTTAGCACATTAATTTTTATAGTAAATGTTTATGTTTTTTGTGCAGATTTCTGTGGTTCTTCATGAGATGGCTTAGAGTTAGCTAATACTTTCTGTTACATGCATTGATCCTAATGCATATATAGGAACAGTAGTTATATTAGAGAGATAGGAAAATAAGAAGTGTGAATAGTTTAAAAGCTTGTGTTTGAGAAATTCTGGATACTATTCTCCCCTTTCAACATACCCATCATCTGACCATAAATGCAAACATAAGCATCGTAATTGCAGTGCACATGGCCAACAAATAGTTTTCCAAGAAAAACTATTATGTTTATCTACTGTCCCTTCTGGCTTCCAGGAAAAAAAATTTCAGTTCATATTCTTAACATAGAATGGAGAAAACAGATGAATTAAACCAAGGTTCAAATCTCAATGTATGTACAATATCCTTGAGAAACTGATTTAATTTCTCTGAACCTTAGTTTCTAATCTGTAAGGTAGGGTTTAATATCTATTAATCACATATGGGTGCTCTTAGGATCAAGTAAGATATATATGAAAGTGCTTTGAAAAATGTGAAAGATTGCATGAACAGCATTACTAACTGCAGTGAATATTGTCTCTTTGATTTTAATATTATTCGTGGTGTTTAGATTTCAGTTAAAAGATACTCAAGAGTTCTTCTACTGTAGCTCTCAAGTTGAATGAATATTAAGCTAAAAGATTTTCATGAGCAATTCTTTATCATGACTATCATACCGACTTGCCAAATTTAAACTGTACATCACGATTCATTTATATCTATGTGTTTGTGATTACTGTGATTAGAGATAATTAATATCATCAAGTCCTTCTTTCTAGTCATATAAAATATATTACCTTGGGCTTTTATCTGAATAGAAGTAAAAAAGCTCACTTTTTTGATTCTAGATTTGTGATATGTGTAGCTATTTAAAATTTGAGATGTAATCAAGTTTAATTGTAGAATCATTTTAATATAAAAATAGATTTTTGGATTTTTATTTTAAACTACAAAGGCAATGAATTTTTGCTACAACAAGCCAGACCACCTAGATATGCTATTTGCTGTTTAGTATTTGCTAAATGTGAAGTTCATGGTGCCTCTTCTTTGTGTGTGGGTAGCTGTGTATGTGCACACACGTGTGTACAACACAGTAAAGTCTATTCAGAGGTTTAGTGTGGCTTTGATAATTAATATTTGATTTACTATAGTTATAACTCCAAAAACAGTTGTTTCTTAAACAAAATTCAACTTATAGATGTTTCATTCATCAGTTTAAAAAATTTTAATAAACACATTAAGAGGCTTTGACGAATCTTTTATAAACTTAAATATTTTCAAGTGTTTCAAATGAAACTTTTACATTTAATAAATTTATTTTCCATTTTAAGTAATTTAGCTACCAAGATGACACACCTTCCTGTCCACTTGAATCATTTTTTAAATCTAATAAGTTCAATTTTAAATAAGGTGAAATCTCAAGTTCTCTGAATGTTAAAATATTGTTTTTGTAAGATTCAATTTTAAAATAACATTTTAAATCAATTATTCTACTACACACTTAAAAAATGATATTAGAAGACTGACCTTTTATTTATAGAGCACATTCTCTTAAATATTATATCTTCTTAAAACTAAAAAATGAACACTATAGATTTTTATTCTCCTACACATTTCTGTAATTAATTCAAAATCTTCACAAGGTTGAAACATAGTTACCCTCTAAGCAAATAATTATTTCATCTCATCTTTATTAGTTTACTTTTTAATATAATTTTGATGATCTCTTTTTAATTCATTAACTTTTTTTCTCGATACTTATGTTTATTGTGGTAAAAACACATAACATTAAATATACCGTATTAACCATTTTAAGTGTACAGTTCTGTAGTGTTAAGTATAGTCACACTGTTGTGCAATAGATCTCTAGATCTTTTTCATCTTGCAAAACTGAAACTCTATACCCGTCGAACACTAACTGCTCTTCTCCGTCAGCCTTTGGCAACCACTTTTCTACTTTCCGTTTCTATGATTTTGACTACTTTAAATATTTCATATGAGTGCAATCATACAGTATTTGTCCTTTTGTGATTGGCTTATTTTACTTAGCATAATGTCCTTGAGGTTTATCAATTTTGTAGCATGAGACAGAATTTCCTTTTTAAGGCTGCGTAATATTTCTTTCTGAAGTTTTTATTTTTATTTTGTTTTTGGGGGAATTTAAGGTTTATTTATTTTTATTTTTAATTTCAGCATATTACAGGGGTACAGATGCTTAGGTTACATATATTGCCTTTGCCTTACCTGAGTCAGAGCTTCAAGCGTGTCCATACCCAGACGGTATGCACTGCACCCATTAGGTGCTTATACCTCCATTCCCTCCTCCCCCTCCCAGCTGCTTGACACCCGATGAATGTTACTGCTATATGTGCACATAAGGGTTGATCAGTTAATACTAATTTGATGGTGAGTACGTGTGGTGCTTTTTTTCCCATTCTTGTGATATTCCACTTAGTTGAATGGGCTCCAGCTCTATCCAGGATAATACAAGAGGTGCTAGATCACCACTGGTTTTTGTGGCTGAATAGAACTCCATAGTATACATATACCACATTTTATGAATCTACTCATGTGTTCATGGGCACTTGGGTTGTTTCCACATCTTTACAATTGTGAGTTGTACTGCTATAAATATTCGGGTGCAGATGTCTTTTTTATAGAATCTACCTTCCTTTAGGTAGATGCCCAGTAATGGAATTCCTGGATTAAATGGTAGTTCTACTTGTAGCTCTTTGAGGTATCTCCGTATTACCTTCTACAGAGGCTGTACTAGTTTGCAGTCCCACCAGCAGTGTATGAGTGTTCCTATTTCTCCACATCCACGCCAACATTTATTGTTTTGGGACTTTTTGATAAAAGCCATTCTCACTGTAGCTAAGTGATATCTCATTGTGGTTTTGATTTGCATTTCCCTGATGATTAGAGTTTAGCATTTTTTCATATGTTTGTTAGCCATTAACCTGTCTTCTTTTGAAAAGTTTCTTTTCATGTCCTTTGCCTACTTTTTAATGGGATTGTTTGATTTTTTTCTTGCTGATTTTCCTGAGTTCTATATAGATTCTAGTTATTGCCCCTTTATTGTATGTGTACCATGCAAATATTTTCTCCTATTCTGTAGTTGTCTGTTTGCTCTCGTGATAGTTTCCTTGGCTGTGCAGAAGCTTTTTAATTTGATCAGGTCCCATTTATTTATTTTTGTTGTTGCTGTGATTGTCTTTGGGGTGTTCTTCATAAATTCTTTGCCTAGGTCTATGACTATAAGAGTTTTTCCAACATTTTCTTCTAGAATTCTCATAGTTTCATGTTGTAGGTTTAGGTCTGTTATACATCGTGAATTAATTTTTTTGAGTGGTGAGAGGTGCGGATCCTGTTTCAGTTTTCTACATGTGGCTATCCAATTTTCCTAGCACCATTTATTGAATATGGATTCTTTTCCTCAGTGTATGTTTTCATCTGCTTTGTCAAAGATCAGATGACATTATGAGAATGATTTTATATCTGGGTTTTTTGTTTTGATCCATAGGTATACGTCTTTGTCTTTGTGCCAGTATTATTCTATTTTGTTTACTATAGCCTTGTAGTATAGCTTGAAGTCTGATAAATTGATGCCTCCTAATTTGTTTTTGCTTAAGATTGCTTTTGCTATACAGGGTCTTCTCTGGGTCCACACAAAGCATAGAATTATTTTTTCTAGATATGCAAAAAATGATTTTGGTAATTTAATAGGGATTTCATTGAATTTGTAGATCACTTTGGGTAGTATAGACATGTTAACAATGTTGATTCTGCTGACCTATGAGCATGGTATGGTTTTCCACCTGTTTACGTCCCCTGCTATTTCCTTCCTTAGTGTTTCATAGTTCTCCTTGTAAAGGTCTTTCACTTCCTTAGTTAAATATATTCCTAGGTATTTTATTATCTTTGTTGCTATTGTGAAGGGTATTCAGTCTTTGATTTGGGTTTTAGTTTGACTGTTGTTGGCATATAGGAATGCTACTGATTTCTGTACATTGATTTTGTAACCTGAGACTTTGCTGAATGTGTTTATCAATTACAGTAGTCTCATGGCAGAATCTTTGGAGATTTCTAGATATAAGATCATGTAGTCAGCAATGAACAATAATTTGACCTCTTCTGACCCCATTTGGATGCCCTTGATTTCCTTCCCTTGTCTGATTGCTCTGGCTAGGACTTCCAGCACTATGTTGAATAGAAGTGGTGATAGAGGGCAACCTTGTCTCGTTCCAGTTCTAAGCAGGAATACTTTCAGTTTTTCCCCATTCAGTATGATGTTGGCTGTGGGTTTGTCATATATGGCTTTTATCATTTTGAGGTAAGTCCCGTCTATGCCTATTTTGTTGAGTGTTCTTATCATAAAAGGGTGCTGAATTTTGTCGAATGCTTTTTCTGTGTCTATTGAGAGGATCATATGAATTTCCTTTTTTAAGGTTGCATAATATTTCTTTCTAAAGTTTTTAAATACTGGAAAACATCGTTCTTGATTACCGCATTGAGGGATCATACTGAGCCCATCATCTGTTCTAGATGGTGTATCTTGTATTCCTCTGACTTAAGACATATTATTTCCTGGTAGTAGTTTCAAGTTAGATTAGAACCCTCAACGCAGTTGGCTATCCCCTTTGTTTGAATTTTGAGTATTTTTTTTGGCCTAACTAGCATGATGATTAACTTTATATATATTTCTTATCTTTTATGACCAGACATCTCTTGTAAATGTTAAAATGATATCCAGTCATTTGCATTTTGCATTTTGCAAATCTCATGGCTATGTTTGGAAGTGGTATCACAACCTCTAGAGTCATCTTGTTCACCTTTTTGCGCTTTGCCTTTGAGATTGCCGCACATATAGCCTGAAGTTACAAGAGTGGCAGCTATGCGGCTCTTTCTCCAGGGTTTTAATTTCTTCCACAATATCGTCAATCTTTATACACTTCCCATCTTTTTCATTGTCCCTACCTCCTAGCCTGCCCAAGATTCCAAATAGTTCTCTAATTCAGAATTTTGATCTTATTCCTAAGATGAAGGGATGCATAACACAAATTGGACTAAATGTAGGTGCTCCAAACTTGTCTGTTAGTGCCTATTTTCTATCGTTTTGCCTGACTTGCTTCCTTTTCCTCCCTCTTCCTCCTTTTTTCCTTCCTTCCTCTTTCTTCTCTCCTTTCATCTTCCTCCCTGCATATCCTCCTTTTTCTTTCTCTCTTCTGTTTCTTTCTCTTCCTTCTCTCCTTCCTTTCTAAGCAGCAGGCACATCAGAGGCAGAGGAATGAGTAAACTGCTATTGATGTTCTTCAGGGCTCAGTCTATATTACAAAATAGGAGTGAAATATAGACTATGGAAGGAAGGGAAAGACCCTCTGCCCCCTCCTCTCTCAACTGTGCTACTTCATTTGTTAGAAGTAAAACACCTGGGACACTTCAAAAGAAATTTAAATTTGTTTTATATTTTAAAAAATTACTTAAAATTATTTTTCGTAGTGAAGCCATTTTTCTTGTCTGTTTAAAAACTTGGAAAGCAGATGAGCAAAAAGAGAGAAAAAATTACTCATAGTCCCACCATTTTGTTGTATATCTTTCCAAGTATTTTTCCATTTATTTAAATCCAAAATAAATTTATAGGTTTATGCCTTAAATACCTTTTCTGTAAACTGCCTTATTCATTTATATTATATTGTGGATATATTTCCTTATAAATAAATATATCCACATAATAATTATTTTTATAGCTAAATTTTACTGTATGTCCTAATCTTAGAGCAGTTGTATCCTAGTGCTAGTTTAGTGGCTGTAGTGAGCCTCATTTTGTCTATCTTTTTGCACATGGGAGTTATTCACACAAGTGACATTTCTGGGACAAAAGATATGTGTATTGTATCATGGAGGATTAGATTTGGCTATGAGGTTCCTGGAAGTGGGCAAGTCAGTGAGAACCCAGGCAATTTCTCCCTTTCTGCCCCAGCATCTCTAGGGTATGGTCTTCATTTTTGTATACCATTATTCACTTCCATACATCAGTGAACATACGGAATAGGTGGGAGAAAAAGGCAAATGGCAATGTCAGCTGTTTATTAAGAAAGGTTTTCAGAAGTGATCACGTTCCATTTCCTTTTATATTTCATTGGCCAGAACTTAGTCATATGGTCTCACCAAGCTGCATTTTGATACAAACTGCCAAATTGCTGTCCAGACAGGTGTAGCAACTTGCATGTCCAGCAATAATGTGTGAAGGTGCCCATCCTCACCAACACTAGGTGTTGCTATTGCTTTCAAACTGTTAGGTGAAAAAATGGTACCTGGCTTTATTTTGCATTTCCTTAAGTACTAGTGATGTTGTTCTCTTTAAAAATTTATGTTTATTAACCATTTGTATTTTGGCTTTAAGTCCAGGAACAGGGTGAGAGATAAAGTAAGATTGGTTTGTTCTTCACAGAGCCACAGAAACACTGATTAGAAACAACAGGTGACAGTGGAAAAGAAAAGAGAAACAGACTGAAGTGGAGGCTGGTACAGAACATAGTTTGGGAGGAAGACTTGACTGACAAGTGCCCCAGGGTCAAACCAGCAGGAGGCCTGGGCCCTTCCAAGACCTTACTACCCTCGTCAACATTCAATTGCCCATTCTCTCCTCACCCCAAAATTCCATAGGGCCTCCTTTCCCAAGACCTTGACTGTTGCAGCTCTAGGGATGATTTGGAGCCAGGGCAGCCTCTTGTCTTCCCCCTCCACCCTGCACCATGAGCACAGTAGAGAGAGGAATAATCTCTGATCCCATGGCAGTGAGGAAGCTCTTGGCAGCCCGAACTGAAATGTGAATGCGTTGACCCACGGCAAGGAGGTAAGACTCATGATCCCCACAGTACTGTAGTTCGCTTGGGAACATTTTGGAGAAAATGAACTATTGAGGCTGTCCTAGGGACCTAACCATTATTTACAACGTTACAACCCCAGGAAAATGTGATTGGAGGTACATACACCTGATTTTGAAACACATCTTTGGAATTTGACCTCTTAGCACGCTGGGGATTGCTTATAGATTTGGTTACATGGGACTTGGGAAAGCTCACAGGAAAAGCAACAGAAGAGAGCAGCAGAGTGGGAAGTTGGCAACTACCCTCCTGTGCGAAGGATTGGTGAATCCAGAGGCGAGGTCGGCCCTATATTCTCATTCGGATGTTCTTGGCTTCACCTTGGCTGATGGCAGAGAAAGTGGATCATGGCCAGCAGGGCCGCTTGCAGCAGAATCATGAGTGGACAGAGGGCACAGCGAGGGGCCTGCTCTAGTCCAGCTCCTGTTTTCTTTGCCCCAGATGGCTTGTCTTCTCCTGCTGGCTGCTGCTGCAAAGCAAGGAACCATTCTGAGGATTGTTTCTTGGGGGATAGACTTAAATCTGTTGCCCTATTTGTATTAGATAGAGGATGTCACATGCTAACTCCAAGTTATAGTTCTAATGGGGACATTCAGGCAGTGCGGCTTGCAAGGAAGACAGAGGGAAGAGGTTTGGGTATTGGGTAGCCCACTCTATTGCCTGGCAGGCCTGCTCTGATGGTGAAAGATCAGTTCCCATGGATGTGCCCTGCCTGTCTTTGGCACTCGTTAAGAGAACTTTGGAACCGTAAATAAGAAGCCTTAACTCCCACACACTGAACTGTATATGATTTCCTGTTCATAACAGAGAGAAGTGTGACAATTGATTACTAGAGCGGTGAATGAATATTCACAGCTGATTTTTAACTTGGCCGACTTTATGTAAAACTGAACTGGCTGTAGGCAAATAAGGAGCTGGAGCTGTGGTTGGTGTTTACATGAAAAACAGTTCCACAGATGAACTCTACTCTTGTTTGAATAGCATGTGCATAAAGCAGTGGGTTTAAAACCTAAATTTTGGAGCAAGTGCTTAAAAGCATATACAGCTCACTAACCCAGGACTCTTCAGGAGAACAGCTATGCCACACAGGTGGCACTTTGGGGGGCCACATTAGACTATTTGCTATATAATCCATATATTTTTCCCTATTTCTTATATTTTTGGTAGTGGGATATTATGTTATATTAGACTAGAATTAACAAAAAGCTTCATTTTTGGGAAAGAGAGTGCCATCTCTTGACAGTGGCTGCCTTGAGCACTGTGTTTAGAAGGATTCTGAGGTCATGTCTGGGCTAAGAGAGAAAGAGCAGAGTGACCCACTAGTGACTTTTGCTATGGGATTGGAGTGCCAGTGGGTGGTGTGAGTGCCCCTCATTTGCCACTCCTGGATTAGACTGTGTGGCATCCGATGACATTTTGGACTTCTTGAATCATGGAGGTATCAATTGAAGCTCCTGAATCATACACCAGGCCACGGGCTCTTATTCTGTCCCTCTCTGCCATTTAACTGGGGAGTTGTATTTACTGTTCCTGCTGTTGTCCCCAGGAAAAATTAGCTTCCTCTTTGTGAGCCGGAATATTTGTGACGCTTACCTCAGGATCACGTTGTGAGCAGTTTCGTAGAGGGCATGGGAAGGGCTCTCAACAGCCACGTTTTGCCTCAGTGTCAGCCACTGGGGGATCCGATCAGGAGAGGGATTGGCAGGCGCGGGCACGCTGGCCGACTAGGCTAGGGTTGGGGAAAATCTGCACTGAGGTACTTTCTCCCCACCTGGCGACCATGTCAGCACACATTTATTAATAATTCTTTATCTGGGCTTTGTGTCATTTTGGTCTTTTCCAGCTGAGAAGTGTAGGGCGCAGATGTGTCAGGCTTAAAGGAGCTGGAGCGAGGGCAAGACACCTTGTTGTGGGATATGAAGAGTCATCTTTTGGCAGAGCGCTGTTTAAGGGAAAGCTGGCTGCCCCGGGGGGTTTGGGGGGGCAAAGGGGAAGCTTAAGGAGAGGAGCTCCTCTTTTTGACAGTTAAAGCAGCCAGAGCCCACAGTTCTGGATTTGTTTGATTCTCACAGACTTGTTTAATGACAAAGTTGTGATCTTGTCAAATATTTCCAAAAAGCTTTAGTCTATAGACTCTTTTAAGTAGACCCTTTTGAGTAGAGATAAAAGTGAGACAATCCTGTTAGGCTAGCCAAAGAGACCTTGACTGGCAACAATCAAATGATATGTTCCCAAATATACCTACCCATGATGCCCTTCCGGCCACTGGCAGTGGGTTTTTTTCATGTTTCCATAGGGACCTGTACTCCGTTGCTATGGAGTCCAACTTGGTTCAGAGGAACCTACCAGTAAATACAGGGAAAGGCCCTTTGTCTACATACTGCACCAGCAGAAATTCCAACTTTCCCACACATCTATTGGAACCCAGACTTCTGTTTTCCAGTTTTGGTTATTGGTTTCTGCTGATAGTGAAGATCTAACAAATAATGCAGGAAATCTAACAAATAATGCAGGAAACTTTTGTTGCCTTACTTTGTTGCCAATGTTTGCTCACTATTTGGGATTTTATAAATTGAAACTATGAATTTAATTTTTAAAAACCCACTATGAATTCAAGATATCCTAAATCTAAACAGGTGGAAATCATATCTGCTGCCTGTTTTTTTGCTTAACAAAGCCTGACTTTAGAGTCCCATGGGGACAAGGACAAAAGGAAACAATGAAAAAATCCTTGCCTTATCTCTAGAAAATGAGTTCCTGAAATTGCAGTCTTTGCAGGACAGGTAGAATTTTTACAGGCCTGCTAATTTATTCAGTCCCCTTGCAGGGATAAATAAAAGCCCAGAACTGAGCAGCAATTTTTATTGTACTATGGTTCAAATCTTTTTAGGGCAAAGTAATTTTAAAATAATGGAAAAAAGACATTTCGATCTAAGTGACCAACCACAAACATTGACATGACCAGGTGCTGACAGAACTTGCATTTTTTCAGTCTGGGACAGCGACTGCCAACACTTTTACAGATAATCCAGTGGCAAACCTAGTGCATCATCTGGGCCACACACAGAGATGCTAAAGGGAGGGAGGGGGAGAGAGAGAGAGAGACTGATGTGCTAACAGAATCAGTGCTGCGCTGACACTCCTATTTCCTTCAGTTGCAGTAGTGTCCCATGTTCCAGACCTATTTTTTTTTTTCCTTGACAACTAATTCTAAAAAAGGTTTGAAGGAAATCAGCTAGAGCTTCAAGTCAATTACCTCACAGAAAAACAGACTTCTTTGTTAGGTCTTAGAGTGGGGCATTATCTCAAGGTGGGCCTCCCTGGCCAGCTGGGCACATTGGAGGGGCAGAGGTGGTTGTGTCAAGTTTAAAGATACGGCAGCCAAACTAATGAAGGTTTAAGCTTAAAAACAATAGCTAAGTTAATTTGTTATACTTAGCATGGAATTGAGGGACGTAACAGGAAACATGCCACCTAGTTGATCTAGGGAGGAGAATAGGTTTCCAGAAACTTGGATCCTGGGCATTAGCTGTAGTTGCATGCACTTAGTGTGAGCTACGGTCTGCAGAATTCTCGTCCTGCAGAATTCACGGTTGCATTATCCCATTAGTTTAGTTAATGCTGTATGCTGAATCCCCTTCTTGAAGAGTTGCATTAGCCTGCAGTAACGGCATGTCTCAAACTTATTTGACTGTGATATTCCTTACTCCCCTTTACCTCACTTTTTCCCCTAAAACATGATGGAACCAATACTTCTCAGAATCTACTTATTTGGAAAACACTGTTTTAAGGGATTCGTTTGTCTTTTCTATAAACTTAGGCTGTGTAATTATAAATATTTATACTTTATTTGAGACTCTTTGGATCTTTAATTTCTTCTACGAACAATTATAATATCTGTTGAAACAATTCAAGAAAGGGAAAGTTTTAATTGAATCATGGGAGGGGTATAACAGATGCTTCCTTACCTTTGCTGTGGCTTGGAGTAAGACCCTGTTTTACTGGCCTCATTGATGGAGACGGCATCAGCTGGACCTCTCCAAATTTTGAACTGTTATCAAAAGAGACATTTCATGGAAAACAGTTGTTCACCAAAAGTAAAATTGTCAATATGTATGCATATGGAGTTGCTCTTGATGTGAAATTCAAAGTAGCTATATGAATGATAGATTTGGCAGTTGATACAGGGTCAAAAGCCAACATTAAGGAAGAAGGACAATGAAGTTTAACATGTAACCTGTCGAAGAACTTAAAAGCCCTTTATACTGTGTTCTTTTAGTACCATCACTGTTGTTTTCATATAGTGCACCAATAGACTGTGTTAGAGGTAGCAAACTAGCAGGCTGGATGATCTGATGTGTAATCATGTTTTGTTTGGTTCACACAGTGTTTTATATTTTAAAAAATTTTAACGTAAGACTTGAGACTTTCATCTTCCATGGAAAAATCAGGCTGTTGATAACACTGGCTTGACATTCCCATGCGGCAATAGACAGGGGACCGAAGGGAAGTTACCTCCTTCACGTGAGCAAGTGTTCATGTAATTTTCCCAGGTCTTTCCTGACTTGTAGTACTTCTCTAATTTATCCTGTGGCCCCTGAAAGCAGTTAAGTTTGTATTCCTTGGTTTTTGTGGTGAATTCCAGTAGCAAAAGCCCTGCCGCAACTTTCTTTCAGACCCTTAATCCCCCTTCTTTTGAAGAAATTCTACTGCTTAATGTAGACATTTGGCTTCCGGCTTCCATCCTGAAATGCAAAGGTTCCTGACAGGAAGATCTTAGCTGTTGTTATTTGTCATTGGCTCTGGGGTATGAGGACTCCATTTACTCTGAAATAAGTGTAGACAAGGAAAGAGAGTGGGAAGAGCTTGAGGGCACCTGAATCCAAAAGGAAATGTCTACGGAGCACCACCAAGGAGGGAGGATGGGCAGGAACACTGAGTGGGAAGTGTGGTAACCCCAACTATGACCTTCAGCACCCTCTTACCTCAACCTAGGGCTGGCCTTTATTATTATTAACATGTGATTCAGATGTACTGGATAACCAGAGGCAAAGCACCTGGAAACAAGTGTCAGTAAGATGAAATAAGACAGACCAGGGGAAATGCCATGTGGTGGAAAGCATGCTGCAGGAAAACATATTTGTGAAAGAATTCCATGGCTCCATAGAGAGTGGTTGGACCAAGAGAAATGCCATTCTAAAAACAGAAGAGCCTGATTTGGCACTTCCTGTGCATAGAGTCATCTTGTTTTCCTCATAGACAAATTGAGTCAATTTGCGGTTGTATCATCAGACCTGTTGTAGGCTAAGTTGTTAGGAATTTGTGCTTAGGAAAACTAGAGTTTATTCCAAGTGCTTGTTAACATTTTGAAACTTTGGTCCATTAGGATCATGTTACTTATGTTACTTAAATCTGATTCAACCTAAAGAGACAATGTGAGACATGTGGAGAACATAGATAATGCCCATATAAGTGTGGAATTAAGCTAAAAACTCTTTCCATTTTCAAATAAATGAATAGGATTATGTGCTCCACAGATGGTATTTCAATCCCTTGTGTGGGATCCATTACAATAGCCTATTTCAACAC
The DNA here is from genome assembly GCA_963575035.1 of Avahi laniger. NCBI lineage: Eukaryota > Metazoa > Chordata > Mammalia > Primates > Indriidae > Avahi > Avahi laniger. The sequence goes on along the minus strand of CAUYSK010071457.1, from coordinate 56,699 downwards.
AAACTGTATTTTTTTTTTCTGTATAAGTCATTTACTTTGTATGGAAAAAACCTAGTGAAACATTGCATTGTGATTTTTTTCGTATTAATATTTTTCCAAATAAATATTTCTTGGGAGAAGCTGAAGACAGTACCTTCTTGGACACGTGGAATGCCCAGCCACCACTGACCACAGACTCTCTTTGAGATTGCACGGCGTGTACAGTATTTTAGGGTTAGCTCAGATTTCTTTTTCTCTATCCTCTTGTATAGGAAGAGGGTTTTGTGCCTCTCTCTGGATGTTCTCACACTCTAGTTTTTTTTTTTTTTAACAGCTTTATTGAAGTAAAATCAACATGCAATAAATGCACACTTTTAAATGTATAATTTGATGAATATTGACATATCTATACAACCCTGAAACCCTCACTTCAGTCATGATAGTGAATGTACTCAGCACATACCGGAGTTTCCTCATACCGCTTTGTCATTTCGCCCATCTGCTTCTCCCTGTCCGCCTTCTTTCCCAGGCACCATTGATCTGTCATTCAGATCACTTTGCACTTTCTAGAGCTTTATATCAGTATAATCATACAGTATGTTCTCTTTTATGTTTGGTTTCTTTCACTCAGCATAATCGTTTGAGATTCATTCCTATCGTCCTGTGCACCATTAGTTCATTCCTTTTTATTGCTGAGTTGTCTTTTAATGTATGGATATACCACAATTTATCCTTTCATGTACTTATCACATTTGGATTACTGTCAGGTTTTGACAAGTACAAATAAAGCTGCTCTGAAAACTTACATAGAAGTCTGTCTATGGACATATTCTTTCATTTCTCTTGGGTAATACCTGCCGTGGGATGACTGAATCATTTGGTAGTTGTACACAAGTCTTCAGAGCTGCTTTGTTTGTAACAGCCAAAAACTGGAAACAAGCCAAATGTCTGTAAACTTTTTAAGAAATTGCCAAACTTGACAACTGGTTGTTCATTTTGCATTCTCATTCGCAATGTACAAGAGTTTCAGTTCTCCATATCCTTGCCAACACTTGACACAGTCAGTATTTTTAATTTCAGTCATATTGTGGTTTTATTTTGTGTTGTCCTGGTGACTAATGATATTGAGCATTTTTACATGGGATTATTTGCCATTAGTATATCTTCTTTGGTGGAGTGTCCAAATCCTTTGCCTCCACTTATTTATTTATTTGTTGTAGGACTGCTTCTTTCTTATTGATTGTTATTTATAAAGTATTCTGTATGAGAGTTCTTTATCAGATACAGTTTTACAAAAATATTTCTTCCAGTATGTGACTTATTAATATCTTTTCATTCTCTTAGTAGTGTTTTTTCAAGAGCAGTTTTTAATTTTGAAAAACAAATTATTAATCTGTTCTTTTGCAGATTGCGTTTTTAGTGCTGTGTCTAAGAATTCTTTGCCCAACTCAAGTTCACAAAGGTTTTCTGCCATGTTTTGTTCTTAGAGGTTTTATAGTTTTAGGTTTTGCATTTAGATCTGTGATTCGTTTTGAGTTAATTTTTGTATATATTGTGAAATTACATATCCTAGTTTACTTATTTGCATATGGATATCCAATTTTTCTAACAGTGTTGAAAAGACTTTTTTCTTCACTGAATTGCCTTTGTGCCTTTGTCAAAAGGCAGTTGTCTATTTTTGTGCAGACTTATTTCTGGATTCTCTATTCTATTCCATTGATCTATTTGTCTGTATTTATACCAACACCGCACTGTCTTGATATAATTGTAGCTTTATAATAAATCTTTAAATCAGGTAATATTAGTCTTCCAATTTTGTTTCTCTTTTTCACGTTGCTCCAGCTATATTAGTCACTTTGCATTTCCATAAGAATTTCCATAAATTCAGTTTGTCAAGTTCTACAAAAATGCTTCTGGGATTTTGATTGGTATTGCATTGAATCTATAGATCTATTTGGGGGAGAATTGATGTCTTATTAATATTAAGTCATTTGATGCATAAGAAGGTATATCTTACTATTTAAGATAATATTCCGCTGTTGTTGAGTAGAGTGTTCTATAAATGTCAATAGGTCGTTGGTTGATAGTTTTGTTCAATTCTTCTTTAATTTCTCTCAGCAATATTTTTAGTTTTTAATATACTGGCCTTTCACATCTTTTGTCAGATGTATCCTTATTTTTTGATGTTATTATGAATGGCTATTCAATTTCTGATTATTTGTTGCTAGTACATAGAAATATAATTAAATTTTTGTATACCGATTTTTTATCTGTAACCTTGTTAAACACTCCTGTTATTTTTTAGTAGCTTTTTTTGTAGAGTCCATCAGATTTTCTGCATAAATACAAAATAGTCTGTAAATCAAGGCAGTTTTACTTCTTCCTTCCCATCTGGATAACCTTTATTTCTTTTTCTTCCCTTATTATACTCACTATAACTCTCACTATAATATGAAACAGAAATGGTAAAAGCAGAAATCCTTGTCTTTTTCCTAATCTTAGGAAGAAAAGGATTCATTCTTTTACCATTGAGTATAATGTTAGTAGTAGGTTTTCATATTTTCCCTTTATCAGGTTGAAGAAACTCCTTTTTGTTCCTAGTTTTCAGAGAATTTTTATCAGAATTGGATATTGGATTTTGCTAAATGCTTTTTTGAAGCATCTTTTGAAATAATCACTCACATACACACATAAAAGTTTTTTAGTATAACAAATTATGTTGGTTGATTTTCAAATGTTAAACCAACCTTGCGTTCTTGCATTCCAGGAACAAACCCCACCTCATTATGAAGTTTCATCATTTTTATATATTGTTGGATTTAATTCACTAAAGTTTTGTTTAGAATCTTTACATCTATGTTAATGACAGATATTCGAAAGTTTTTTTTTCTGCAAATGTCTGTGTCTGGTTTTAGTGTTAGAGTAATTTTGGCCTTATGGAATAAGTTCAGAAGTAATTTCCCCTTCAGTTTCCTGGAAGAATTTTTGTAGAATTGGTGTTATTTCTACTTTTAATGTTTGATAGAACTCACCATTGAAGCCATCTGGAACTGGAATTTTCTTTATGGTAAGACTTTTAACTACAATTTAATTGCTTTAAAATATATATGTCCATTCGGGTTATTTATTTCTACTTGAGTAAGCTTTGGTAGTTTCTCCATTTTATCTAGGTTATCAAATTTATTGGCATAAAGTTGATAATAACATTTCCTTATTTTTAAAAAAGATCTCCAGATTCTCTAATAATATCACCTCTCTGATTTCTGATACTGGTATTTAGTGTCTTCTCTATTTTTTTCCTGATAAATACAGCTGGAAGTTGGCCCCTTTTACTGATCTTCTCAAGAAACCAGGTTTTGTTTTCATTGATTTTGGTTTTCTGTTTTTTATTTCATGGATTTCCTCTGTGATTTTTATTGTTTTCCCATTTTCTCCTTCCTTGGGCTTAATTTACTCTTCATTTGCCAGTTTCTTAAGGTGGAAAATGAGATAATTTGTTTGAGACATTTTTTTCTTTCATAATGTAAACATTTAGTACTATAAAATTTCCTCTAAGTACTGCTTTAACAGCATTTCACAGATGTTGACATGTTGTGATTTCATTTTAATTTATTTCAAAATACTTTCTAATTAATTTCCCTTTTGATTTATTTATTGATTTATGAGTTATTTAAAAGTTTGTTAGTTTCCACATATTTGGGAGCACTTTCCACATATCTTGCTGTTCTTGATTTCTAACTAAATTTCATTGTTCTCAGAAGATATACTTTGTATGCCTTAAATCTTTTAAAATTTACTGAAACTTGTTTTATTTCTTAGAATATGATCTAACTTGGTGAATGTCCTGTGCATACTTGAAAAGGAAATTTATTCTGCTGTTATTGGGTGGCATGTATATAAATGTCAATTAGGTTCAAATCTACTATATCTGTTCTGATTTTCTGTCCAACTGTTCTGTCAATTATTGAGACTGGTTATTCAGAACTCCCACTTTAATTGTATCTATTTCTCTTTGCAGTTTTTGAAACTCTGTTGTTAGGTGCATAAATGTTTAGTGGTATTATCTCATTTTGGTGAAATGAACACTTTATCATTATAAAGTGAGCTTTCTTATTTCTAATAATAGTCTTTGCTGTGAAATCTTCTTTGTTTGATATTAATATAGCTACTTCAGCTGGCTTTTGATTAGTGTTAGCATGATATGTCTTATTACATACTTTTAACATAGCTGTGTTTTTACATTTAGAGTGTATTTCTTGTGATGACAGCATATAGTTGGTTCTTGCTTTTTTTAAAATCCAATCTGAAAATCTATCTTTTAATTGAGATACTTAGACTATTTACATTCAATGTGATTACTGATACAGTTAGGCTTACTTTCTGCTTATCCTATCTCTTCTTTGTTCCCATTTTTCTCTTTTCTACCTTTTTTTAGGTTGAATATGTTTTATGATTCTATTTCATCATCTTTGCTTATTAGTGATAACTCTTAGTTTTGTTGTTTTGTGGTTTGTTTTAGAGTTAATAGTTTCCATATTTAACTCTTTTCATATTGTAATTTGAGTCAAAATGGTAATTCAGGGAGAGAATGAGATATGTATTTAATGGCAGGATTTTTAATTCCCTTCATATCTTTTGGCCATCTCACTTGGACTTAGGTTGTGACACTTTTACTTCAAACATACGGTAGAAGTTCTGAGTTCTTGTATCTCCTCCTTATACATACGGGCCTTCAATTTATTCTCCTAGTATGGTTGTCTATTTAATTTAGTAACTGACTCACCTGTAAGATCTCCCAAAAGAGCAGTGTATTGGTTAGGAATCATGTTTTGCTGCAAGAAATAGAGATCTGAAATATATGCATAATAGGGGTCCTCATGTAAAGATAAGTCTGGAAGTGGATGGTTTGTGGAATTCATTTCTTCATGCAAAGAATTCAGAGTGAAGGGTTTCATGATTCTCTTGGCCCTCCCCTTGGAGTTACCAGGTGCTTTTTACAGATTTAGCCATTCGTTGACACACCAGGAAGCAGGAAGGAGGATGACAGTTACAGGGAAGAGTGGCCAACAAAAGCTGCCTCACACTCCGTCCTGCTTGCATCGCATCCCCAAAGTTGTACCACCTACTGCTTAGGCTCTGGGGCTCTTACCTCCAAGCCACCAGTGGTACTCATCCATGAAATGCTAGATGATTGATGAGTCATGGAGAGAGTGAGAGAACACTAGGAATCTAGAAGTTTGCATTTAGTAAATGTAATGAAAAAAACTCCATATCTAAAATTGCTTTCCCTCCATTCCTGATAGGGCTTTCATGTCTCTTAAGAACAAGTACTACCCAAGCAGTAAGTCATGTAACTTTGGTGATTGAATGTAAGGAGGAAGGAGCGTGAGGCAGTTTTGTTGGCCACTCCTCCCTGCAACTTTATTACAAAGGTGTCTACTTTCTCAGCTGAGACGTCCTCTCTTTGATGAGATCCTCCTTGATCTCACCTTGGTTGGAATTAATTGCTCCTTCTCCTCAGCTTCTGCAGTATTTTTATGATAGCTTTATTGAGATATAATTCACACACCACACAATTCAACCATTTAAAGTGTCAAAGTAGATGGTTTTTAGTATATTTACAGAGTTGTACAACTGTCACACAATTCTTGAACATTTTCATCATCCCCCCAAAAAACTCTGTGCCCATTACGCATCACACATTTACCTATAGTCCCTCCCAGCCCTAGACAACCAACTAATATCCTGTCTGTCTATATGGAGTTGCTTATCTGGACATTTCGTATAAATGAAATCATTCACTATGCTCTCAGTATTTTGCTCAAACTTCTGTTATCCCCTGCATTCTGCTCTGTGTTTACTGAGTTTGATGGACCTTCACCTGACTTCCTCTGCAGATTGAGAGTTCCTAGTCTACCATCTTTTTATCCATAGTAGTGCCTAGCAATGTGCCTGATACTTCAGTAAATACTAAATTAAAAGAAATGAGAATTCTCTTTCTTTTTTATAAGCAAGCATAATAGGGTAGGCTGCAATGTAATGTTTGGAAATATGAAACAAAATTATTGCTATCTTCACTGAACCTTATCATGACAATTAGATTTTGTAAATAGTTTGCATATAATTAACCTCAAGCAAAAATGTGGGAAGCATAAAGTTTATCTTGGAGGTCAACTCTGTTTACTTTCTCCCTCTTTCTCCTTTAAATCTTCTGACTCCTGACTCCTGGCCATCTAGTAGCCGCGCCCTAGTATCTGACCCAGCACACCCCCTGCCAACCTTTTCACTCCTTCCATCACCCACTCCCATTATAACTCATCATAAGTTTTGGTCCACTGGGAGTCAGGGACCAGGGTTTAATCCTACTTCTGCCTTTAACACCGTCTACAAATATTGGGGAAATTATTTCATTTTCCCAGTCTGTTTCCCTGTGAACGATATTCAGTAAATGCACCTTTTTAACTCTAAAAGTCTATGTTTCTCTGTAGCAACTCACAGAATAAATGAGAGAAAACAAGATCTGTGACTTGGCTCTTTATTCATAATATCAGAATAAAAGGAACTTCTGAGGAAAGATGGATTATCTGGAAGGTTTGTGTTTCTACTGGACAGTTATTTTCAAGAGATACTTTGATCCTGGAAACATTTTCCAAGTGAATTTTAATGAATTTATTATATTATATCCTTTAGGACAATGGTATGCATTGCCTTTGGAGATGTAATTGGTTTATAAAGGAGTCTTTAGTCTGCCTACTCTTCCTTTTACCTTTTTTGCCATCCCTCAGTGAAAATGCAAAGGGAACCGTATGTGGCAGAAGAGAAAACTACTGAGTATAGTTAATGGCTCTCAGTATTAAAGCCAAGTATTTACAAGTGAAAGGAATGAGGTCCATGTCATTGGTAATGGGATTTAAATGGATTTAGGAACTAAAGCTGAAATAGGAGCCTAATTAGAGAAGATTCCAGGGTCGTCATGTCAGTCCTCACCTGTCGATCAGGCAGACAGACTGTCCACAGCTTTTACTTCAAAGACATGGCCTGTTCTTCTCATTAGCGTCTCTTCCCTCCCAGTTCTTGAGGGATAAAGATGCCTCGGCTGCCCCTTGCAGCCTGATATGTCTGAAACGTGGGTTGAGATTCAGCTTATATCTGGCCTCTAAAAAAGGCTACTGAAAACTCAGAATATGAAATTTAATGATTTTTTTTTAAAGATGGGTGGGAAAAAGAAATCATACTGGATAGATCGTTTTTGTCAGGCTTATCCTAGTTTTAATTGCCCTTCTAAAAATAAGAAGAAAGGACACGGATAGGGAATGAAATGATTATTCCCCTTGATGGGAAAGCCACACTTATGATATAGTGGGTCCTTTGTACCTATCTTTGGGATCTAAGATATTGAACATTTTCTAAGGTGGACCTCTCTTCCCTTTCTTTTCTAATTCACTTTGGGGTTTTCTACAATAAATGAAAAATTCTTGTCTTTAACCTACCTTGGTTTCTCACGTGGAGTATGTTAGTCACGGAAACTCAGGACCTGGAGTGGCGGCCTGGAGCTGCAGGAGGAAGATGAGGCTGAGGTGGTGATGGAGCTCAGCCCATCTCCTGGGGGCGGGGGTGTGTCACTGCATGTGCCAGAGCTAGTGTTTCCATAGCTTGGTGAGTTGGGACGCCAGAGAGCATAGAGCGTTCCGTGGCTTACTCTGTCCTCCTCTGCTGCTTCTCTTTGTTCCTGTCCTTCTTGAGGGTACCTGGTGAGGGTTGTTGCTGGATGTGGGGAGCCCAGAGACAGTGGGAAAGAGCGTGGACCGGAGATGGTCCTTGTGTGACAGAGTCTACTGCTGTGTGAAGACGCTGCACCATGGAAGTAGAATTTTGTGTTCTTTCTTTTAGACTCCATCCCAACAATATTTCTCATCGTTTAGATCATTCTTTGACTTCAGGCTTCAGTGCTCAGAGGTGATTCCACTGGCTTTAGCTTTAATTAAGAATAAAGAAATCATTAGGAAAGCAGATTCCCCCTTCCGGCAAATTTGTTTTCTGCTAATGACCTAGCCACATTTTGTTTCAGACTTGGGCCAAATGTTAGCTCAAGGTTTTTGTAAAAATAATCCACATTTTAAAATTACCATCACGGGATTTTTTTTCCATCTATTATAATTGACTGGACTTAGTAGAATTCATTTCGTAAAACACAAAGTTTGCACTGTCAGGAATGAAATCTCCAGCAATCTCAAAGCATCTGGAAGCAGATCTCCTTTGATTCTGCACATAGAAATTTACTTATTATCTTTTTTTTTTTTTTTGGAGTTAACAAAACAAGAATAACAAAAAAACAGTGGATTGAGATTTAAGCATAAGCAGTTCAGATTCTTAACCCTCTGGACATAATTTGCTTAATTTATCATGCATTTATTTACTCATTATCCTAAGTGTTATCTTGATATTGGAGGAAAGGTGCTCGGCCTGCTTGCTCAGGCTTATCTTTCTTACTTGTTGATTCAGTTGCTACAGTGGAAATCATTTTGGGTCACACTGGGGTTAAAAGCCAACGTAACCACAACCAAAACCAGATTTTAATCTGCACTCTTCTATGGTAACCATGTATGTGAAAGGAGTAGTTTGTGGGGAGAGAAAGAAGATGAGTGGCAAAAGTCAAAAGGAAGAGGAGAAGTGAAAAAATGAAAGAATAGAGAAGAAAGAGAAAACAGCAAGTTGACACCTGTCCGTAGACGACCCCAAGCAGCTTCCTCTCAGAGCCAGCCCCTTCCCAGACGGATGCAAAGCGCCAGGTTGCTCTGATGGAATCCAGCTTCCAGGGAACCCAGAAGTTTTCAGATTCTCAAATGGTGGAATTAATTGTTTCGTTAAATGAAATCTTATATGGATGCCCAAGATATAAAAACAAATAAAATAGTCTTTTATTAATATAAATGTACCATATAAATGAACATTTATAACATTTCTTTAGTATGAAATTAATTGGTGAGAACTACATTATTAAATAAACACAAAAATGTGAAATTCGAGGATATGGGTGATACTTCTTTTCACCACGTCCGATTTCTGTGTTTTGTTTTAAATGCACAGGATTAAGGAAGTCTTGTTTCACATTAAAAGCAAGTAGTATTTAATTTGTGAAACTTCTAGGGATATGCAAACAGAATTTTAAATAGCTTTAATATCTTAAAGGAGGAGGGATTGGTAAATTTGGGTCTGAAGGCTGATCGCTAATAATAGTTGCAAATGTAGGTACCACTGGTACAAAGTGAGACAAAGCACTCTCACGCTGACATACTTACAGTGGGTGCCAGCACTCTGTCTAAGGTGACAGAGTCCTATGTTCACATGCTGCCATATAACACAGTGTGATAGGTGCTCTGCACTGAGACCCAAGATTTCTGTGGCATTTAACTGAACTTTGCACACTTGAGTGTGGTAGCTTGCTGGCTTTAGGTAGCTTGCTGGCTTTAGGTGTGTGCATACCTTAATTTTAAAAAAGAACAGAACTATGGCCTTACAAATGATGACATCTACAAATTCAAGCACATGCAGAGAGATGGAGGGAGACACTGAACTCTGGGGTCAGCACATACCGAATTAATTCAGCAGCAGAAGTCAACATAGTGTAGGGCTAGTGTGTTTATATGCTGTAGGCAGGTTCTGATTTTCATTACAATTAAATACATAATTGTGTGAATCGTATATTATGAGGTTGCTAAGCACTTCCCTGGAACGCTAGTGTCAGAAAACTCTACCCTGGGCGAGGGTCCCATTCTCCCCAGGCCTAGTATCCCTCATCAAATCGCCTGGGTGCTAAAGAATTATTCTGGTGGCCGCAAGACAGCTTATATTTCCTGAAATGTATGGTCACTTTATCTCATTGTGGTGGCCTTTACCTGATGATTTATTGTGACAAATTTATACTTTTCTTTAGATTATTCTTAGTTAATTCTGAGAATAAAACTGTAACACCTTAATTTGATTTTCACGATCTTTCTCAACTTTTTCAAAGCTATTGCCCAAAACACTGCACCCCAACACAACTTCTTGTTTCCCTTTGTTTTTCTTCTTTCCACTTGCTTTTACTTTTTCTTCATCTAAAATGCTTTTCCCTTGTATCTCTTCATGTCTAGATCTTCATGATCAAGACCTTAGAAGTGATCATAATTTTTGGTCCAGGTATACACACACACACACACATACACACACACACACACACACTGTGTACGTGCATAAAAAACACACAATAGTGTATAAATCATATAAATGAATATTTAATGACATGGAAATATTATTCTCATTATGTTAAGCAGAAAAGCAAATTGAAAAATACAGTTCTGTTTCTTTCCTGAGTAGAAAAATATGTAGGAAAAAAATTCCTGAATGTTCTACAACCACAAAAATGTTACTATTATAGTTTGTGGAACTGGAGATGAGGTTTGTTTTACTTATTGATATTTTATGTTTGGACAGTAAATCTGTTTTACTTTTGTAGTAAGTCATACATTAATAAACTGTATCTCAAAAATACAGAGTACCTTATACCACCCTTAAATAAAATTTTAGAATATCTGAACCCAAAACTCTTCCAAGTTGTTTTCACAATTACTCATATATCCAGGTATTTTAAAGAATGTTTAACCCACATAGGTGGCACTAAGGTTGACAATAATGCAAAGGTTCCACACAGCATATTTTTGAGGTCTGTTTCTATTAGCCAGCTGGACCGTGCTTTTGGAAATCATCAAACTGTCTATTCACTCATGTCTGCAATGATGCCCCTTGACTCCAAGGATTGGGTACACCTAAGATTTTCACTAAGGAAAGAGGAATTGAGATTTAGTATTTTCCAAAGACCTAGGTGACATTTTTAAATATCCTCTTCAACAGAAAAAGAGCATGCAATTCTGCTGTGTCATAGTTGTGAATAACATGTCCGTAAAGGAACGTGACTATTGTTTCTGGTGAATGTATCATGCAAAGGGAATTATGTCCCGGTCCATTCTATCATTCTGGAGTCCCGATCTTGCTTTGTGGTCTGTTTCTCCACATGTGCTCCTTCCGAAACAAAGAGGGTATATTTGGTACTCATTGATACTTTTTTTAAAAAAGTGAATTAGGCAATTTTCCTTGAAACTTCCTTCCTAATTCAGCATGAAGTAGAATAAAATAGTAGAAATGATGGAATTTATTTAGAGATACCGCAATAAAAAGGCAAATTGTTTGGTAATACAGCAGAATGTTAGCGGGCTGAGGAATGGATTGAAGAAAATTATCAAGCATGCATGTTGTTTTTAAATGATACTTGAGACAGGGATGTGCAACAGCTGTGTTGTTGGCTTTTTTTTTCTTGTGCCAACTTTCTTTATTTGATTGATTTTCTCTCTGACAGCCCACTGTGCTGATAAATGTGTCCATGGTCGCTGTGTTGCTCCAAACACCTGTCAGTGTGAGCCTGGCTGGGGAGGGACCAACTGCTCCAGTGGTAAGTTCCCACCTGTTGTTGTCTGTCTTGGGATGTTTTTGCTGTATGGGCCCCTTGTCTGCAGATGATCCTGAACCAAGCTTTTCCTCCTCATCCCTAGGCAGAGCAGGGTGTGGATTCCAAATTCAATCATTTGCACTGTTCCTTTTAAATCTGTACGTGTATTATGTGCAGAACTGTTGTTAATTGGGTATAAAGAGAGGTACTTGGAATGAAATTTCAACAATCTGAGGCTCATACTTCTGTGAATGTGAATGCATTTTTCAGAGTAATATCCAATTCAATATAGATTCCTTACTTCGGCAAGGCAGTTGTGGTAACATAGCTATTGTATTTTAACTTCTAAGTTTACCTGTTGATTTATCTAAAACGCTTTCTTGGTGATTAAATTTTGCCACCTGTTGGTTTTAACTCAGAAATAAATTTGGTATTTTTGATGTTAACATAACTATTAATATTTGTCTCTGCATTCTGAGATGTAATATTGAACACTTGCTTAGATAACTCTTGGGAGAAATATCTGTAATAAATGAAAATTCCTGAGCATTTTGGTGCTATGATTTGGTACAAATCATAACATAGTATGTAATTTGTCCCCATTATGTTAGAATTATAAATTCTTTAAATGATGGTATTTTGAACTATAAGCAGACTGCACCAAAAATCCTGTGTTCATTTTTTTGAAGATTAAACTATGGAATGTCATGTAATACAGTTGCTTTTCTAAATTTCACAGTTAAAATTTAAATCTTCTGGTTAACTTGTTGCTGCACATGTAATTGCACTCACTTCTTGTTCCTTTATGCTTCTTTTTTTTTGCCTTGAGAAACCTGAGAAATATTTGAAGTGCAACTAAATTGTAAAGCATGAAATGTCACATTTTGAAAAAGGAAATAATAGTTTTTAAAAATTAGCAAGTTCTCATGACAGCACAAATTTGTCTTCATCATTACCAAATAATTTTTTGAAACCAGTCCAAAAGGACTTTAAGTTGTCTAGATAAGCTAGTATTATGAATTTTTACTTGCTTACTTTGGAATTGGGGAGATTACTCTTTATCTTGTTAGGACTGCTTGTCTCGGACTTGTGATCTCTTGGCTTTTCCTGAAGCAGCATCTCCAGGGGAAGCCCTTGTGCGGTCTGTGCACAGAGCGCTTGGCGTGAAAGAGCCTTGTTATTGTACCTTAAACAGGGAGAGTGTGTGTATGTGTCTGTATGTGTCTTTCTGCCCCTGACAGGCTTCTCAGTTCCAGTGGGTGACTGTCTTGCAGTGTTTTGTTTTGCTTCTGTTGGAGATCAGGAGGAGAGTGGGCATTTTGTTCACACGCCATTGAGGCAAAATGTTTGGGATGTGGGATTTGGCTCATGTCCATTTTTCTGGCCGACTGACCTCAAATCAGTTGCTTTCATTAACTTTTCCAGCTTAAAAATCAGTTGTGCCTAGACATTTTGAAGAAAAATAACATTATTATAAACTAGTGGGAAAGGGATGAGTGGGTGTATTCTTCATTTGAAAAATGAGGTTTGTTACTAATTCCAGGGCAAGAAGGCTATGGAATAATTTCCGTTGTATTCATACTTTGTCTCCTAAGAACTGAAGCCTACCTCAAGCTAAGGGATCAGACTGAAGAGTGTTTGTGTAAGCAAAACAAAAGCCTACATGGGTTTCAGACTCTCTAGAACTGATCTGGACCTTCTAGAAAATAAACTGTTGCTTTATTTTGGAGTTTACTGACTTTTGAATGAAGACTCTAGAAGTCTGAGAACATGTGTTCTTTTAATATTGGAAGATAATATTGGGGCAACTTTTAGTTTGTTCTGTATAACTCATGTTTTAGATTTATAATGAACAAAAACATAAATGAACAGATGTCTGAAGTCTTTAAAGACGTTCAGAGAAAAACATTTCTGATACCTTTTGTTAGGTGCATAAAAAATGGTATTCTAAGCTGAACTACTCACTTTGTTTTGCTGCCTGGGTTTTGTCTGTGGCAGTTACGCTAATATCAGGAAATATATAATTTTGTTTACTCTTGGCCAGATAATTCTGGAAACAAAAAGTATGCTCTAGCAATCTACTATGTATCAGAGTTAAAATGGCCTAATTTCCAAGGACTCTATTTCTATTTAACCTCCTCTCTGGTTATTGTTATACATAAATTTGATGATGTATATTAGAACCATAAAATGATTGCTTTGATAATTAGACTGCCCCCTTTTATCAGTCAGGGTCCAATCAGGGTACAGAAACCACAGTAATATTTTCTTGAATAATGCTGTTATATGGGAACAATTTTAGATTTACAGAAAAGTTGCAAAGATGGTACAGAGTTTTCCCATATACCCACACCCAGTTTCCCCCATTGTTAACCTCTTAAATTACCCTCAGTTTGTCAAAGCTGCAAAAGTGACATTAGTATGCTACTGTTAAATAAACTCCAGATGTTATTTGGATTTCATCGCTTTTTCCATTAATGTCCTGTTTCTGTTCCAGATTTCAATCCAGGGCACCCCACTGCATTTCACTGTCATGTCTCCCCAGCTTCCTCTGGTCTGTGACAGTTTCTTAGACTTCCCTTGTTTTTCATGACCTTGGCGGTCCAGGGAAGGATGGCCAGGTATCTTGCGGAATGTCCTTCCATTTGTGTTTGTCTGGTTTTTCTTATGACTAGACTCAGGTATGAGCTTTGAGAAGAATACCACAGCATCGAAGTGCCCTTCTCATCACACCACATCATGACATTCATGTGACATCACTGATGATGTCATCACTTGGTTGAGGTGGCGTTTGCCAGGTTTCTCCACATGAAGTTACTATTTTCCCCTTTGCCTACTCTGTTCTTTGGAACCAAGTCGCTACGCCTAGCTTACCCTCAGGGTGAAGGGCAGGAAGTAAGCTAGCTCCATATCTTCGAAGGAGGAGTATCTACTTATATTTTTTGTAATTCTTCTGTAAGGAAGATTTGTTTCTTCTCCATTTATTCAATCATTTATTTACATCAGTGTGGACTCATGTATATTTATTTCATACTTTGAACTAAAAGCCAATATTACATAATTTATTTTATCGCTCAGATTGTTCCAGCTTTGGCCATTGTATCCTTTGGACATACCTCATCTTTTTGATTTTGAGCACTTCCTTACTTTCTGATACGACAGGACTCCAGGCTCATCTTGTATTTTTACCACCCCAGCCCTAGAATGAGCCATTTCTCAAAGAAGCCTTGGTTCCTTTTATTAAGGAGTGATATTTAAAAACTAAGATCTGGGTGCTGGAGATGCTCATTGTTACTGGGACGCACAGTCACTTGAAAGGAGAAAGTTTAATATAAAGAATTATCAACTAAACATGACAAAAGATTGGATCAATGAGGGATTGGCTAGTAAGTAGACAGAACTCTGAAGAATATAGGAGAAGCAGATATAAGAGGCAGCCACTACCCCTAGAACTGAGACAGAAGCCCAAAGAGGAAGTCCTACTAGACGTGTGATCTAGACCTGTTGGAGAGGGCACAGCCACAGCTCACTGAATGGCAGAGAAGCTGCCATGGTGCTGCTCTAGCAGAACTTGCTGGAAATCTGCCTTCTGGAACTTGCTAGAAATTTTCCCTATATATGCTTGAGAAAACGCTTTATGGAAAAATGTCTTACTGGAAGCACTCTGCTGCAAAAAAGGGAAAGTTGTTGGCTGATAGGTGCTGCTAGCCCCAGCACATAAACTCTAGGAGCTGAATGCTAGAGATGCTGTTTATGACAGGAGCGTGGTGCTGGAGAAGCCACTTGTGCTGTAGAAACAGGGAGCTGGGAAGCCTGTCTGTGCTATAGGAGCCTGATGCTGGAGAAGCCATTGGCACTGTGCTTACACTGCAGGGGCTGGGTGCTGCAGCTGCCAAGTGCACCGCAGGGATCAGCTGAGCTAGCTAGCACACTGGAACTACGATGGAAAATTCCTTCCTTCTGCAATGTCTCTCTAGAGCCCTCTACTAAACATGCTTAACCTTCATCCAGCTAGTGAAGGAAAATTTTTATTTTTATTTTTATTTTTTTAAGGAAAATTTGTAAAAGGCCCATATCCATTTTTGTAGAGCAGGAAATGAAGGATAAATTAAGAGCTGAAAGGCAATAAATTGATAACTGTTGCAGTCCACCCATTTGATTACTCAGCTTTTATATGCACCCATCTACACACATTTACATCTCCATCCATCAGCAACACAGCCGTGTATTTCCACTTACTCTGATACAGCAATTCATTGTGCAAGTAAAGACATTCCCATGAGGAGATACAATTCCCAATAGTCATTGCATCCATTGATGACTATATTAATTTTTTTTCAAGCTCATCTACTGTTTCCTAGATACTAAAGTTAACTTCCAGCAACTCGTATATGAAATAAAATAAAAATGGGAAAAAGAGAGAAAAGAAAATAGCAAATAAAAATAAGCACATACATATAACAAGCAAATAGAAACTACTAAAAGCTAGTACAGACTTCTTTTCTGTACTTGGCCACAGGGCTGTCATTGATATCTATGGCTTCCTTCTTTCATTCCCTATTTCATATTTCTGCCATCCTCAAACCTGAACCTCAATTACTTAAGGTTCTTTACCTGATAGAGTGGCTCAAACCTTCATTCCTGAAGAGTTTGAGTTCCCACATGTCCTGCCTTTTTTTGGTTGTTGACATTTCCCATGAACCTTTGCTACTGGGCATGGAAGTATGAAGAGGTACTCCACAGAATCCCTGCGTCCCAGACATGGTTCTCCTTTTCGCCATGTGTAGCAGCAACACAATTTCCCCTGTGTTAACTAGGATCAATCAGTCCAGCCATAAGAGTAGCTCTTTTTATTGATATTAGGAGTCTGAACTGGCCAGATGGTAATAAATTGATAGCTATCATACACAGCTATCTTTTTTCCTTCCTAAAATACATGGGAGATTAAAGGACTTACAAATACCTTCAAATGTACAGTTTTCTGAAGGCTTCTATTTGAGATTTGCATGACTGTCTACCTTGGCCGTGGAGAGAAGGGTTCCCACCTATGAGACATTCAGTGTTCCTGGGTCTCAATGTATTCTCTGTATAAAAACCAGGTATGTCAGAGAACCGCACAAAGTTTGTTCTCCTGGAATGAAATCATGATATATTTGACTAGACTTAGACATATTGCTTGTTTTTAAATTTAATTAAAATGATTTTTTAAAAAATCACACACAGGGCCGGGCGCGTTGGCTCACGCCTGTAATCCTAGCACTCTGGGAGACCAAGGCAGGTGGATCGTTTGAACTCAGGAGTTCGAGACCAGCCTGAGCAAGAGTGAGACCCTGTCTCTGCTAAAAATAGAAAGAAATTGGCCAAACAACTAAAAGCAGAAAAAATTAGCCGGGCATGGTGGCACATGCCTGTAGTCCCAGCTACTCGGGAGGCTGAGGCAGGAGGATCGCTTGAGCCCAGGAGTTTGAGGTTGCTGTGAGCGAGGCTGACGCCACGGCACTCTAGCCCGGGCAACAGAATGAGACTCTGTCTCCAAAAAAAAAAAAAAAAGCACACACATATTTTACTTTTATTGGCATCTTAATGTGTACTCTAGCCTGTATGAATGAATGCCATTAATCTCTTACCCCCTCTCCTTCTTTCCTCCTCTCTTTCCTACTCTCTTTCTCTCTCTCTCTCTCTTCTTCTCCCATCAATCTGTCTGTCCATGCATCAAGCCTCTATGCCTTGTCTCTCCTCACTGGATGACAAACAACTCCTGGAGCACAGGGGCCATGTGTTATTAATCTCTTTAGCCTTCATTGTGCCTGGCTTGTGGTTGGAGCACAGTAAATGTTCCATTTAATTACATTGAATGAACTGTTTGGTTCTATATGATTCTGAGAAGGTCACTCACGTGTTCATCTTGTGAACTTTGATTGAGTCATTACTGTGGCACTGTATTGGATGCTGGGGATAAGGAAACAAATGAGGAATGGTTTCTGGTCCCAGAGCTCATAGCTTGGGAGAAAGCTATAGATAAGTGTAAGGAAGAGAACGGCCTCAGTAGAGGAAGTAGAGTGAAGAAAATTGAATGGAGTTGGATAAGACAGTGAAAGGTTTTCTGAGTGGAGAGGGAAAGAAGGTCTGAGTTTACTGCTGTGGCCAGAAAACAGATTGCTCTGGGGTGAGGGGTAATGAAAAATGATGACAAAGTGTATACTGCCCTTTCAGACACTTCTCTGAGAAGCCAAGGAGAGGGAGCAAAGAAATAGGGAATTAGTAAGAAGTACATGTAGGTCAAGGAAAAGGTTTTTGAAAAATCATATTCTTTTGCTTATGTTTTAAGATGGAAAAGACTCCAAGGCTGAGAGAATGGTGAAAGAAAAGACCCAGAGGCTGGAGACTGAGTCGAGAGAGGGGATCATTTAATTGGGGGAATGAGCCTCCTGAGAAGACGGCTGGGAGATGGGATGGGACCCTGAGTGCCGATGGGAGGATTAGCAAGAAGCAGCACTTCCCATTCCCAGCAGAATGAGGAGGGCAAGAGCGGCCAGAGCGGATGTGGCTGGGTTTCTGGGCGTCAGGAGTGCTGGTGCACGATGGGGAGGGGAATCTGAGCAGTTTCCAGTTGATGACTGTCCTGTCTTGGTAAACTGGCAGGAGAGATAAACCACTGATACTAAAGGGAGCAGAAGCTGGGTGGCACTGATGATGTGATGATGCCAGCAATGGTTCACCTTTACTGAGTACTTAGTAGGTACCCAGCATCGCTGTAAGAGCGTCACAGGAATGAACTCATTTAATGGTCACGACATACTGTGAGATGGTTGCAGTTATTATTCCTACTTTACAGATAAGGAAATGGAGGGGCAGAAAAACTCAGGGCCTGCCTGGGTTCATACAGCTGGTAAATGGCGGAGCCAGACTCGCGGCTCATTCAAAGCCAGTAACTGTAACCACAGCGGTATGCACGGTGCCTCCTGCAGCTGGAAAGAGGCTTAGTGAAAGTAGCAAGAGTCAGTGTAATCCTATTTATAATTTTCTAAATGTCTGTAGAGAAGCTTATTGTGCCTGTGATTATAGGGCGCAAATGGGAGAACCCCGAATCAGTCAGCAGCCAGCGAATAGTTTTCAAATATTTGTTCCTCGGGCTTTTTGCTTTTGACATTAGTACGAGAAAGAGGCAAAATGGAAGTTAATTTTGGTCTAGAAAATCCAAACGGGGGTTTTATTCAGTCAGTGAGAGCATTTCTGGCTAAATGTACTCGCGAGTGGAAAAATAGGCCCGGGAGGCGAGACCAGCTCGGCCGTTTGCAGCCCAGCGGGAGGAACACCGAGGAACACCGCCTGCCCCAGTGAGGCGGGCGAGCCGCGCGTGGGGTGAGCGGCGGGCCTCTGCCACAGGGTGATTCGAATGGGGGATCCCTTCGAGGGCTATTACAAGCCGGAAATGGCAAGGCACAAAAAGCTGACATATTTCCCAGCAAGGTCTGCCGCAAAGGCCTATTGACCAGCCGCAAGCCTGGGATCGATGTTGTCTGAGGAGAGAAGACTCTGGGAGCCTCGTCCTCACTGCAAGTCGTTAACACGCCCGTCACACTGTCAGAATTACTTTAGAAACCGGGTTGATGGAGCAGCGAGAATGAGAGTGGATCATTTGGGTTCACCGGCACGGGGACAGGACGTTGATGATGGGGGAAGGATTGAGCTCGGAATGGTTCATCAGAGCTGGCCCGAAGGTAATTTCACTGACAGACCATCCAAACAGTTTGATGGGGGTCACAGACGGAAACTGCTGATTTTGCCTTTTTGAAGGAGTCCAAAATCTGGGCCGTTCTTGGCCACTTTCTGGCGGGGCAGAGAACCCCCACCCCCATCCCTCCTCCCCCGTGGTGGAATGGAGTTGCCCTTGTCCTAGCTGCTCTGCTTTTGTGACGTTTCTGCGCCTCCCTTTCCTCATGCTTTGAGTAAAGGTAAGAGTACCCACTTCATATGCCTGTGAGGGTTACAGACGCAAGGCCTGCTGAGTGCTCAGCCTGGCAGCATCAGCGTGGCAAGGAAATGCTACTTGCAGTTCCTCATTGGCACATGTAGCTTCCGTCACGCTTCGCACATGGTCCAGCGGACGGGGCGGCTCTCTGTGGACATCTCATCTGGTCCCGCAGGCCACATCTTTCTTTAAATAGAGCCTCTCTTTGTCCACAGTTGCTTGCTAAGAGGCTCCCCAGTCAGAATCCCTGATGAAGTTGCTGTTGTGTGTGTGCATTATTTCCAACCTCTGCTCACGGGTGTCCTCGCCAGATGAATTCATGTCTGGCTGTTTTGCTTCTGGCATTGTGAGACTACTATAGACGTTTACATTACTCATGCTAGTGAGCTGTAAAGATACGTCTGGGCTGTCACACTGCTTAACTCCACTCCATGTCATTTATTGATTTTTTTCCCTTTTTTTTAACTTTGTGCAATATTCATTTATCAGCAAGTCTTGTTGATTCAACTCCAAAATATAACCTGATCTAACCTCTTTTCACCATCTCGACTGCTGCCACTTCAACCTCAACCACATCCTCTCTAATCTGGTGATTGCTATAGTCTCCTTGCTGGTCTCTGCTTCTTCCTCAGGCCCCCTAGAGTCAATTCTCCGTATTTAGACCAGAGTGATCTTATAAAAATGTACTTCAGAACATGCTGTTCTCCTCCCAGAACTGCCTGGTGTTTCCCATTGTAGTTGGAATAAACTCCAAAGCCTTGACCATGATCCAACAAGTCCTGCGTGATCTACTTCCCTGACCCCTTCTCATTCCACTACTTTTCACCATACTGCTCAGCTCTGCCTTTCAGTTTGGGAATACATTACTTGCATTTCTGCCTTTGCACTTGATAGTTCCTCTGCCTGGAATAATACTCTTCTCCATGGATCTTTCCATGGGTGTGGTCTGTAGGTCAATTAGATTCCACCCTAAGGGTCACCACCATAGAGACACTTTCCCTGACCTCCATACGCAGAGAGTCTGCCCCTGTTACTCTGTATCACATCTCCTTGTTAACTATTTTGTATGGCACATTCTGCAAATGTTTGATTTGTTTACTTTTTATTTTTTTGTCTATCTTCTCCTCAGGATATAAGCCCCATAAAAATACAATTTTTTTCTGTTTCATTCACTGCTGTCTGGCTACCACTTAATGTCTAGCACAGTGCTGGGCAGGCACTAATGCTCAATTATTATTTGTGGAAGGAAGCAATAAAGGCATACATATGCCAGGAGCAGTGATCGATATAAAAATCAGGTATGAGAGATGAGAGGTAAGACTCTACCTCTTCTTTGCAGGAGCTTTCCGTTTAATACAGGAGCTGAAGTATGTAAACAAATAGGCGATGCATCAGGAGAAGCCAAGGAGGAAGGGGCCAAAGGTCTTCTAGATAAAGGGCATGACTTGAAGTCCTTCCTTCAGTGGTCTTAAGGTTGCATAGGCTTCTGTGGCTTCAGGATTCACCTTCGTTATGTGCAGTGTAAACACATTCATTCTCGATAACTTGGCAGAAGATTCCTTGCCCATAAACTGGCGGCTGCAATGAAATTGTAGAAACCAGACAAGATGTATTAGATGTGGTTTCCATGAACTTTGAGGAAAACATGGATCTGGGAGCTCCTCATCCCCAAGAGAGACTAGATGGTAGTGAAAGCATCGAGGTTATTACTAAGATGGGGGAGTAAATTCTGAAATGGCGGCCTCATGACTAAGCAAGGTGTTTAAAAGTCAGCCTTTATTTGAATGGAGAATGCTTAACGATTTTGCCATCTAAACTTTTGCATTATTACTTCTCAAGGTGGAAATCTTGTATGATGATATAGAACTTAGCTGTCATTTTGTACCCAAATAGAGTATGAACAGTAAGATATTAGGCAAAGAAATTCAGACTACAAATTATTTCAAATTACGTGGCAATGAGGAGAATTTCATTAACCTTTTTAGACTCCTCTTTTATCAAATAAATAGCAGGAAATAACTTAAGCCAGTTTTTTTAAAAATGTTCATACAGGGAAAAGAAATATTAGATCATAAATCTTTATAATTTCTTTCATATAAACATAGAAGAACCATTCCCTGACTGTGGTAATGTGCTCCCTGGCTGTTGTGTTCAGAGGAAAGAACGACGCTATTAGGCGGTCCTGTAGACTCACTTGCTACCCTCTCCTGTGTTTAGGCCACTGCTCAATTTTAGCAGAGCCACGTATATTTTGTCTCAGGGGTTCTGTTGGCAACTGGCTGAAATTAAGTGTTCTGGTTTATTTTATATTCCAGTTTATTTCATGGCTACATCTGATATCTTATTGTTTGTGACTGTGTTAAAGAATTTTTTTAAATGCTTGAAAATTTCCTCAGGGCAAAATTTAAAAAAAAAAAGCTAATCACTCTTTTTCCTTATTGATCAAAGTATTTTTTAAATTCATACACAACCTAGTTAATTTTAAAGAGTTTAAACATTTGTGCCCATACCCTGGAGCAAAGGAAATGTGCTTGAGGTGTCTAAAACTAAAAAGGGTAGAAAGTAATACAATGATAATATTTATCCTAGCTATAAAGACTATTCTAGTAGAGTAAATAGTAGAGGTTAAGAACATAGCTCTTGGCCCACAAATGAACGGTATCATTTTACAATTCTGTGAAAATCAAGTGGTTTTACCATTCACTATTGTTGCACAAGACTAGAGGAGATAACTTTTAAAGAAAGTTTAAATGTTAATGAAATTGATTTGAATTTGATGTTAGTATATAACTGGGAATTTTTGTTCATACATTAAAGAAAAGCAGCCAGTTTTAAAAAAATAGAAATTCAAGTGGTAAAATTAGTATTACATAAGCAGATTTATCCATGCTATAAATTAGTTCTTAGAATATTTAGACCACATCACAGTTTAAAACTTCTTTAAGACAGAGGGCATCATAAGCAAAGTTAAAAGAGAAGCAATAGATTCAGAAAAGATTTTTGCAACATATAAAACAGACAAATTATTATATAAAATCTGTAAAGAATCCTTACAAATCAATAAGGAAAAAATTCCCAAACTTTAGAATAGGCCAAGGATATGATAAGGTAATTCAGAGATGAAGTAACCTGATTAGCCAAGAAACATATGAGAATATGCTTATCTTTGTAATAATGGAAGAGTACACAATACAGGAATAAGATGTCATTTCTCACTATCAAATTGGCAATGGTTAAGAAGTCTGACAATGCCAAGTGTTGGCAAGAATGTGAAAGGAAGCTTCCTTATATTACTCCCATGAGGGTAAATTGGCAGAGTAACTTTAGAGATCAATTTGGCTATCTCTAGAGTAAAATTTTAATATATATGGGCCATATGATCCAGCAATTTTAGTTCTACTTCTTTATAATTTGTCTATATACCTTGGAGAAATCCTTGAATTTGGAAACAACTGAAAAGGGCCACCTACACAGGAAAAACTAAATTTATTGCAGACTGTTAATATAGTGGACTGCTATATGTCAGTTTATAGTAATGGAATTCATTACTCATACATTAAATATACAGAACTCCACTATATTAGCAGATGTTTCAGTATTAGTAGATCTCAATATCATAATATTGACTGGAAAAAAGAAAGATGCACAGCAACATATATATTTTACATAAAACTAATAAATGCATAAAACAATTCTGTGTATTATTTCTGAACACACACACGCAGAGCAGAAGGATACATATTAAAATCATGACTGTGTTTACCTCTGGGGAGGGGATAGAGTAAGAACCGGGAACCAGGCACAAAGGAGACAAAAGGGACTTTGACTTCACTTGCATTGTTTTATTTTTTGCATTCAGTGATGAAGCAAATGCGATATAATGTTCTTAACCATTAACTCTCCATCGTGAGTACATAAACCTTTGTATTATTATTATTTGTCATCTACCATAGTTTAAATTTTTTTTTTTCTCAAGAAAACTATATGAAATCTTTCAGACCATCCAGTTAGCATTGAGGGTTCTGAGCTTAGTTTTCTTACTGTGGGATTTTATGCAAATCATTTAAGGCCCTTTAGCCGCTCACGTCCAAAATGAAAATAATAAGTCTTTGCACATGGTGGTCTGGAATACTTATCCTTTAAAACTCACCTCAACTCCTTCCTCTTCTGGGAAGACTTCTCCCCCGCTCCTTTCTCTCCTCTGCCCAAAGGTGCAGCGGACATAGGTCCTCTCTGTTCCTCAGCACCCGTGCACTGTCACACTTAGCACTTTCATTTCTGACAAATCTCACTGTGGGCCAATTTCTTCCAATCCACGAAGAAATTTTAGTTATACCTCATGTCTTAGTAAGGAGTAGGTAGTAAGAGTGCTGAATAAATAGCTTAGTAGCCTTAGAAGATGCTTAACAAATTTTTAACGAAAGAGTAAATGATCAAAAGAATGAACATATGACAAGACTTTATAACGCAAGACATCTTATAATGGCTCCCGAGGTTCTTAGTATGCTTTTGACATCAGTGAATGAATGTAATCTCCCCAAATCCTTTACGTAATCCTAGCCTACGATTTATATCCTCGAGATTTTCCCGCAGTGTGAATAGGGCCATCAATATGCTTCCATAGAGAGACAGCAACATTTATATTTAGGCACATGAAAGAATAAACATTTCACACCCTTTTATTCTGGTTCATAATTTGTGATAAGCATACACTGAAGTTATAAAATGACAGCTCATGCTTTGAAAATTCATTTAACAAACATTTTTAGCAAGAATAAAGATTCTCCCTTAGCCACTGAATAAAATTAATATCCACAGCACTGGTGGTTGTCCACGGTGACGGCTGGCACTCCGTCAGCTCTCCAGAGGGCTTTTTTGACATGTGAAGGCCATGGGGTTTCAGTGCTTTCAGAGGATCTGGAAAATACATTTTTATTGTTCTTCATGGATGGAGGAGCTTTACAAAGTTGTTTTATTTTTAAAGTGCTTGATGTTTTGAATGAGGATCTTTTCTTCTGCCGTTAACAAAGGGAATGACACACCACAGCCTTGTTAGCCTGAAGCACAAGGAATGAAATCACAGGGAGATAAAAGACCCTGAGGGAACCGAGGCTTGAGAAGAAAGGGTGTATGTTTCAGGAAGAACCATGTTTTTCTATCCTTTGAGACAGCAGAAAATTATTTTGGTCTCTTCTAAAAGACATTGACTTTGTAAAGATATTTTTGTCAAAGCAACTTATTTGTGCTTTGTCTGTATGTTTCAATGTGAAGAATTGAATTTTCTTCCCTATTAATTTCTCTCATAGTCATGTATTTTCCTGCTTAAAGCCAAGGGAAAACAACACAGTCTAACTTCATGTAAATATATATCGTCAAGTCAGTTTACTGACTCTGATGTATCCTGATAAATACTTGATTACGTTTATATGTTGAAGATCCAGTGTTAGTTACTTCAAACAGCAACTCTGGTGAGGTTAGTTATATATGATAAGCTGACATTTCTTTCCCCATAATAACCTTGGGTTCTAAGATTCATTATGTTATCTCGCTGTAAGTATCTGGTAGAGGTGTAGCTCCAGGATTGCTGACCTCCATATTATTCCACAATTATATTTAGATCCCAGAGGTGTTAAACCAAGATAAAAAAAAAATCTGACCTGCTCAGTTCATTGAGGGTTTGTTTAGCCCTAACACAAGTACACAGAACCGGTCACTTCTGTGTTCTCTAATTCAGAACCAGTTGCTTTAAAGAAGCATCTTCCAGTTCAAAATGTGTTTCAACGCTGCTTCTGTGGTCTTAGTTAGTGAACCATGGGCATAGATAAACTGAGGAAAAATCAAGTCAGTGGAATTATTTGGTGCCTACTAATTTGGCAAGATGCTCTAGATTGTGTCACAATCTATTTCTTTATGCTAAGGTGGGGATTACTAAGACATTCATGTATTTGTTTCTTGCCCATTTTACATTTCTCAAGCCCACATACAAGCCTACATCTCGACATACAATCATCAGCAAGTGGGAAATTTCTAAATCCAGTTTTTAATTAGCAATGAAGAATAGGATGAAAGGCAGCATTGGGTTTCATTGTAGACCTGAACTTTCTCTAGTTGCCTTTATAAAACTGAATGAAAAGTCCAGACTTTGTTTTTTTTTTCTGTATGGAGTTACTGGGCAGTTTTATTTTTGAAATTCACATTGTGAGAACCAGGTTGTTCTTTTTGGCATGAATGATTCATGCAAGACAAACAAACAATACAAACCAATGACAGACATGTTTTTCCAGCTTCCTATACAGCTGGAAGATGTTTTTCTAGGGCATTTTTTTTCCGCTGGGCTGGATGTCCCTGTATGCAAACGATGGAATAAAATTTCTGCTGCTACTAGGTCTGTGCTGTGTCATATATAACAAGTACTTTTTGTATAACTAGTATGCTCCACTATCCTCATTTTACAAAAAGAAAATTAAGTATAGCAGAGGTCAGGGACTTGGCCAAGGTTCCATATCTATGGAATGGCCACGGCCCAGCTAGGGCCCAGGTCTGTCTAATGTTAAATGGTTATACCTTCTCCTTGAGCCAGCGAGTGAATGACGAATTTTGTAACAAGGTGAGCTTGATGGTAAACATCACTTCTTTCTCTAAGGGCAGAAGGATCTCATCTATTTTGATTGATTGATTGATTGATGGCAAAAGGAGTTCTTTGGATGAGGCAAGGCATTCCTGTGTCCTCACTCCTTCTTCCAGCGCACCTTTTGATGTAACATTTCTGTTTGTCTCTGATTGAGCCTCTTTCCTTGTCTTTTGTCTGCATGAAGACAAGAGCTTTACTAGACTGTCTCTATTTGTTCAAAGACTTTTCATAATGCCTCATTTTTTTGTTAATACATGTGTGATTGTGGACATGTTGGAATATTCCTTATCAAAACCATTCTGATGAAACTGCTGCTAACATTTTGAAGGCCAACGAACTGTCATTTTAAGCAAACAAGTATTATTTCTCAGATAAACAGTTATGAGACTTTTGTTCTAGAATGTTCCCCTTTGAAAACCAGGCAGAAGCAGTTAATCTGTACTGATTCAGGCTTTGCAGTGGCTGACCATCACTTCTTTGGGAGGCATTGCCTTGACGGATTTGGGTTGAACCTTTGCTCTTGCCACTTGAACAAGTGACTTTGAACAAATTACCACCTGAGTTCATTTTGCACTTGGAAATATTGGAACAATTATACCTAACTCGGCCAGGTGCAGTGACTCACACCTGTAATCCTAGCACTCTGGGAGGCCGAGGCAGGAGGATCGCTTGAGGTCAGGAGTTTGAGGCCAGCCTGAGCAAAAGCAAGACCCCGTCTCCACTAAAAATAGAAAAAAAAATGATACCTAACTCATTGAGTTGTTGTGAGGTTTAAATGAAATAGCTGCATGATGTCCCTCATAATGCAATAATGCCTGGCACACGTTACAAACTTGATACATCCTAGAACACTTTCTCCCACCACTTCATCGCCTTTGCATGGAAAACTAGGATGAGGGTTTGGGGTAGGTTAGGAGAGAAGAATGTAGGTTGAAATTTTATGATGATTCATGGGTTTCTCTGCTTGTGAAAGTTGTATCACAATCACTTTTATTCATTTACCAGATACTTCTTTAGTGTCGGCCATGGGCTAAGCACTACATGGGCCTAGTTTTCAGGTTGGTATGTTCCTTAAGCTAGAGACATCGATACTGTTTCATAGATAAAGTATTGGCATTGAATCATTATCAACTTAAGAAACTCTTCAAATCTGACCATCTCTTTAATTTTATTTTTTCTTTGAGAAATGTCTTATGTTCTCACTATTGAGGTAATTTCTTATATTCAGTGCTCCTAAATATTGAGTCATTGGCTGACTCCCAAGCCTTGCTCAGTGAATTGTTACCATGCCTTATAAAGAGTACCGGTTGCATATTTGATGAAAAATATAATTGTGGGATATTGTATTTAACCAAAATACAGAATTTCAGCACTTCAGGAACAGAATGGCCTCATGTAAAGTGCTTGGACTTTTGTGTGCAGAAAGTCTTAGATTCGAATACTGATGCCACCACTGACTAGGTTTTGGGTTTTGGGCATTTTACCTAAATGTTCTAATCTTAAATATCATATATATGTTAAATGTGGTAATGATACCCACCTTGTCATAATAATCATGAGAACTAGAAAGAGGTGTGTAAACCATGGAGTGCAGAACCTGGCACAATATAAATGCTCTGAAGGTAGAACCATTAAAATAACCCACAAAACTTTTTGCTTGCTTTTCTCTTACTGCCAAAAGGATATGTGTTTATTGTAGAAAATTTAGAAGTTAAACCAAATGAATAAAAGAAAAACCCTGTGTAATCCCAAAACCTAGAGCTACTCAGAGGTACCATTTCTCTGTAGAGCCTTTTGGTTTTCCTCTGTCTCTGTGTTTCTCATTCTCTCCCTTTTTCTTCTTACCTCCAGATATTAGGTTCAACCATATGCAATTGCTCATATTTGGCCATTTTTTTAACCTAAACTTATGACAGTTTCATCTGGTTCATTCTAATATATTGCTAAAATTGGATCATATGGTGCATACTGTTTTTTAATCTACTTTTAACAATTATGATATTGTAAACCTCTTTCCAGCTCATAAAATATTCTTCTATAATATCATTTTAACTGATGCATGTATTCCATTGTATGATTATACCCAACTTTTTTCACCAGTCCCCTTACTGCAAAGTTAGGTTGTTTTCCCAATTATTTGTTATTATAATCAATGCTATAATAAACATCATTATACCTTTGGAGCGAGTGAAATATAGTGGTTTAGAACACAGACTCCAGAGACAGAAGGTCTGAGCTTTGTGCCTTGCTACCTGTGTAGCTTTGAGCGAGTCACTTGCATCTCAATTTCTTCATCTATGAAATGGTACCTACTTCACAGGGTCACTATGAGAGTTAATCCATCTCAAGTGCTTGGAACAGTGTTTGTGGGCACACAAAGTATTATTAGGGAGATAGCTGTTTAGCTATTATAAATTATTATTGTCTTTATATACATATATGCTTATTTCTTTTGAAAAAATCCCCAGAAGAGGAATTTATGGTAAAGAGCTTGTGATACACTTTGCCAGACTAATCTCTAAAAAGGGTGTAGTAATCTACTCTCCTGCAGTACTGAATAAGATTTCTGGTTTCAACACAAAGGGAGAGGTTACCATTATCACTGTAAGTATAAGTCTCAGCATCATTTTTATCCTGCTCATGACTCCAGGGTGCCTAGTTTTTCACCTCTAAAATCAGAGTTCAGCTAACCATCATTGTCAACCATATGATGGTCATGATGTACATGGTTGCACAAAACTTTCTGTTGACAACTGCTAAAGTCAAGAGTGTCATTGTGTCTTAATACCTATGAAATTCAGTTTTATTTGGGAAATACAAAACAAGGCAAACATATATAAAAATTATGATCCAGGTGTAAAGTGAGTGACATGGAAAATAGATAATGCCATTTTCAGAGAGCATCTCAAATTGGATCTCAAAAGTATACCTAATGATAGAGGTTCCTGGGCTGCATTTGAAGATGGAGAGGTGGAGGAATGAGACTGATGGAGGGAGTGGACAGGTGTGATGTCTCCTCATCTCTACCTAATTCTGTACGTACTTCTGCTTATTGCTTTTTATGCCCAGAGCTATGAAAGATGAAAATGTCCATAGTGCAATCATAGCGTAGAGGCCCAACATTGTATTCCTGGGCCTTTTGGCTGTTGCATGTTTCATTCACTTTGAATGTCATACCTTCTGTAGACCCCACCTCTGTTGCACCCCAACTTCCTATTTTAAAATCCTCTACCTTTTATCTGAATATGGCACACCCTGCCTTTAGGTCTTAGCTTGGGCCTCATTTTGGCTGGAAAGCCTTTCCTGATACACCAACACTGGGTCAGTATCCCCATGTGTTCCATTGTACCTAGTCCCTACCTTGATCTTACCACTTATTACACAGTATTGTATTGTTACTGGCTTGCTGTCTCTGCCATTAAACTGAAAGCTGCTAGAAGCATGTGCTCTGTTCTTTTACTTTGAACTCCAGGTCTAGTACCATGTCTGGCACATAGCAGGTAATCAAAAGATAATCAATTGAATGAATTATAGTACCCAGCCCATGACTGTAACTTGTGGTTACTGGGATCATTGGAAGTTATAGCCATAGGGTTCCAGTGTGAGTCCGTTGTCTTGGGAGGATCCAGTGCTCTACTAGTTTTCACTAGGGATTGGAGCATGGATTATATACGTCTGATAGTTCACAGTAGTTTAAGATTTCTCTTATTTTCGACTCATTATGAGAGCTTATTAGAGCAAGCTGTCTGTGTATGTCTGAGACTGTCATTAAGCCGTCTCTTGAAACATTTGTATGAATCTGGGCACAGTGCATCTGAGAGCCCACTGCCAGCTGTCAGCACAGTAAGAGCTGAAACCAGAAGCTGAAAATGAGTCATCACTTGCTCACTAGCAGTTAGGTTACTTCCAGTTTTATTGGAAATAAAATTTTGTTTCTTTACCTCTTTTTCTTCCTATTAGGACACTCAAGCTATTTTCATATTAACTACATTTTTTCTAAGTTGTTAATGGAAGTAACCATTCAGTCACTTTCTCCTGTGGAGTGAAACTTTTGTCCATGAAATTACAGTGAGGCGTTAAGTAAAAGATTTCAGATGGTTTGAGTTCAGACTCTCCAAACTGTCTCTCTAAACATGGTACTTGTATTCAGGATAATTGGTCAAGTTCCGCACGAAACACAAGGAACGAATTCTGCCTCTTGTTTAGACAAAGTCAGCATACCCTCATACTTGTAATCAGGGCTAAAGGCTGGCTTACGTGGCATATAGACTGTAACTCACTGACATGCATTTTAAAATGGATGCGTTGAAGTATATATGTCAAATGAAGAAAGGAAAGGATGTCACAGTGATGCCTGAATTCAACTCAGGCTTCTGTGTCCTGCATTCTCTACTTCCTGACTATTTGTTTGTAAACTTTTGTATGTGGACTTTTTTTTTTTTTTCAGAATAGCTCATGTTGCTTGCATAGTATTCACACTGTGACATCCATGTATTAGTGGCTTTTTAGGAAAATACATCCTGAAGTGGGGAAGCTCACTTCAAAGCCTGCCACAGTGCTTAGAAATTAACCATGTTGGCATGATAATATTTCTTTAAAAGCCTCAAACTCTTTTTTCTATGTGGACGGTTATCAATTTTTGCATAAACTCATTTCTATCATGATGATATATATATATCTATATATATTTATTTTATTATTATTGTTATTTTTTTGTCTACTCTCAAGGAAACAGAGCTGGTCTCTGCCCGACTGCTCTGCTGGGAGAGAAGTTGTTGAAGGGGATGTAAAACAAGGTGTGAAGAAGAGGAGAGACCAGTCCTGTCGCCTCAGTACCTCTATTCTTCCCACTGCTCTGTTGTTAGAAAACATGCTTTGTGAAGCATATGCGCTTGGGGCCACTCCTACCACAGTGTCACAGCGGGAAAAACTCCACAGTAACCCACTGAAATTTTTAAAAATGCTTTTGACATGATCTTGATGTTTTAATCAAGGCAATTTCATTTGCTAAAATTCCTTTTGCGTCAGTCAACTTATCCTCCATTAAGTTCATAAGGAGTTGACAAGTATTTAATTCAATATCTAAGGCTCCCAGAAGTTGAGAGGGACATGGAAACTTTGGAGAGGGTTCTGCAAAAAGATGAACAAAATTGAAAATACTTTTTGAAAATAAGTGAAAGTGTTGGAGTTTTAGTATTTAGAAAGGAGCAGGATCAAGGCCACGTTCACATTTCAGGAATAAGATCATTTGTAATACAGAGGATAGTGATGAATTGGATTAACTACATTGTGCAAAGGGTAGGAGAAAAAAGGATTAACTGGTAGGATAGCAGATTTGGCTCATGTGGAATGAAGATTTTTCTTACTCTTGAGGATTGATGAGTCAAGGAACAAGTTAGGAAGGACTGTGTAATTTACTTTGGAGGACGTTAAAAGCAGGATATTCTCTGCCTAGAATAGCTGAGAGGACCAAAAGGAATATTCCATGTAATCTTTTTAAAGAATTTTTTCTTTTAAGATCCTAGATTAACAAAGTTGTAATTGAAAAAAGATTCATTGTCCACATCTGTAAGCAATAAAATAAAAACTCATCTGAATAAGAATTAGGCTTAAATCTCATTTTGGAAATACCACCTAATCTTATTTTGTGAAGGAAGATTGTGAGTTCCTAGGTAATTGCTTTCTTGATCTGCTTTTGGTTCAATAATTCTCTCTCATTGTTTTTAATTGTGTTAAAGTGTTTATTAAGGTACTAATGAGACCAAAGCGATACTGATTAAAAACAGAATTATTCATTTAAACCTTTTGATATTATGAAATCAAAGGTAGATTCTAATTTTGGAAGATGGATCCTGCACTTCTAATGAGTTGTTTGCTGTGCACCTAGAGTTTTTTTTTTTTACAATAATGTATTCCAGATCTGTTGACATTACACAATTTTTATGAAATGAAACTTTTGTTTTAAATTATAGAAGCAATTTATCCTAAGAGCTCTAGGACAGTGCATCTTCCCTAGTGATTTTCATAGCATCTAATTAATAAATAAATACACTGCTGGCTGGGCAATACATATTGAGAGTAGGTTTTGTTTATGTTCATCCTCTATAATTTTTTACAATGTTTGGGATTAAGGTTTTTTTCCCCTTCCCCAATTCCCTTCCTGCTCATTGACTTTTGTATTGTGGCCACTCTTTCTTTTCTTTGAAACTGCATTTTATATTTTTCAAATGCTATTGTCTTCCTTTCTCTTACCTGGTTTCGTGTGCCTATTATCTTTTTATTTAATCCCCATTTTTAGTTTCAGGTTTGTCTTATTTTTTAACTAGGTCAGTATATTTAAATATATTAGTCCATTTTTTTTTCTGCCTTGTTTTGGTAGGTAATTGAGATTACCTCCCAGTCACAAATATTTTGACCGATAGCCTGAAAGCAGAAGTTTCCCTCTTAGAGTACTCTGGCCCAGACCCACAGCAGGGTCAGCCCACCATCTAGTAGTTCTGCCTCCGCTCCGGGTCCCCTCCTCCTTCCCACTGCCACTGCCTGGGCTTGGGCCAGCTCTGTGATCTGGACCATTGCTGTCTTCCTGCTTCATCTCTCGCCTCTCATTGTCAGCTCCTTCCTGCCCTTTCCTCACACTTAGTAGGACACAAATCTGCACTGTCCTTCCTTGCTTAAAATCCTTCAGTACTAATCCCTTGTCCACAAGGTGCAATCCAGACCCCTTAACATGTGGAGGGGTCCCTGCATAAGCTGATCATCCCATCTGCCTAGCCAGCCTCCTCTCCCCCCAGCACCATTTGCTCTGTCCCCTAGCCCATCACTCTAGCCGCATCTGACTCCATACTCTAGGGAACAGGCTAAGCAAAGGCATGGAGCTGGGAAATGAAGTGATACTTAAGCAGTGGAGTGACAGGAAGTGGCCCAGTCGGTCCTGCGCACCAGTTGGTGAAGCATTGCCATGGGTTGGTGCCGGAGCCCTGATGCCCAGCTAATGAATGGCGATGAGGGGTTGTCAAGCCATTCTCTCCAACGGGAAAGGAAAGCTCATTGTGAAGAGCTTGCCATTATCCACACCAGACTCTGATACCCTGCACTCTTTCTGTCCCCAATCTCAGCCTGCGACGGTGATCACTGGGGGCCCCACTGCAGCAGCCGGTGCCAGTGCAAAAACGGGGCTCTGTGCAACCCCATCACAGGGGCTTGCCACTGTGCTGCAGGCTTCCGGGGCTGGCGCTGTGAGGAACGCTGTGAGCAGGGCACCTATGGTAACGACTGTCACCAGAAATGCCAGTGCCAGAATGGAGCCACGTGCGACCACGTCACAGGGGAATGCCGCTGCCCACCGGGATACACCGGAGCCTTGTAAGTGACTGCTGCCCAGCAGTGTAGCAGAGCCCACCCGCCCTCTCCATTCATGCTGCCGCCGCTGTCATATTGCTTATGCCCTCGTTTCCAAAGCTGCCCAAAGAGTTACTGGTGAGTCGGAGCTGCGAGCAGAGACAGGGAGTTCAGCAGTGATGGCCGTTAGGTTCTGCTGCTGTTTGGCACTTGGACGTCAGAGCCCAGCTTCCATGCTTTCCTTGCAGGGCAAACAGAGGGAGAATCAAGATGTCGTTGAATGGCAATATTTGGGGGTTACTGGGGCAGATATGAGGTTCTGCTTTAAATCTTCCAGGATCACATTCATTTTATACTGCTGGCTGTTAATGGTCTGTGTCATTCTGCTCCTTGTGGCTGGAGAAAGCTGGGTGGGTTCAGTGCCTCAGAAAAGGGAAAAGGAGGAAGAAGTTACAAATAGTCCATAATAAAGGATTAACTGGGTTGTTTAATGCCCATGGGTACATATGTTGCTTTGTGAATATGCAGGTATGTGTATCACATCTGTGTAGAATATATGCACACAGATAGTTTAATTCTTTCTGAAGAACATAGAAGCAACTCCTTAACCTCTGCTATTTTCTTTATTTTGTGGGAAGGGCATTCTTCAATTTGTTTCTATTAGCAAACAGAATAAGAGGCAGATTTTGCCAAAAAAAGTAAGAGACAGAAAAATATTGTTCCCTTACTGAGAAAATTACACTTATAAATCACAGAATTAAAATTTGGGGAAAAAAAGCTGCTGATTAGATAAATACTTCCTGCCAACAGTGTTAACGCCTATAAAGTAGAGCTAAAGAGAAAATTGCATTAGCCTAGAAAGCCCTGATGTTCAGAGGAGTGGATCGTCCTCGCAGACTGTTTAATTGTTAATGCTGCCTTTATGGGCTTTCATCAAGGCCACAATTGCATAGGGCCATGGGAACTTGGAGCGATTTCGCAGGAGAGCAGAGAAGACAAAGGCCGAGAGAAGGAGGTCCGTGCGGATATGGGGCAGGGGAAGGGAGTGGAGACTCATCAGTCTGTACAAGACAACATGGACAATTGATTATGAAGAAAATGCACACAAAGGGGGTGGTGTGCCAACGTGTCAATTGTCTTTGAGATTAGAATAAACACACAAACAACAGTAGACTTAAACTGTAGCACAGCTTTATTGGGGTTACATGGAAAGTTCCTGTCACCAGTCGGTGGCCTTTTTTCTTCCTCGGTGTTATCATATAGAACAGATTCTCCTCAAACTGAAATGGTTTTATTAGAAAGTGCCCCAAAACAAAGGGAAGGACTGGGTGACCCCCTCAAAGATACTTCCGGGCAATGCAATTGTTGCTCTTGACCTTAAAACATTAAACGAACAGTTATTGAACAGAGAAAGCTTGTGTATTTTAGGGCCCTGGGTGCTGTTGTGCGCGTGAACCTGAGTTATGTGGCTGGGAAATAACAATGTCCTTTGTCACACATTAACCCCTCAGCTGTGAGGATCTTTGTCCCCCTGGTAAACACGGCCCACAGTGCGAGCAGAGATGCCCTTGCCAAAATGGAGGAGTGTGCCATCACGTCACCGGAGAGTGCTCCTGCCCTAGTGGCTGGATGGTAAGCTTCCTGCCCTCCCACCCGCCCCACCCCAAAGCCACTCACTCCGGTATGCTCAAGTGAATACACACGCGGAGGACGTCAGCACAAGAGAAAGTTACAAAGATGGTTAACGGCTCCAAAATTGGAAATACCCAGCCACTTTGAAGCTGAAATCCTTTAGTCTAGAGAAGGCAGGAGGTGATTTCATCCTGGACATGGAGTGTATTAAGGGTCCTCATGGAAAAGATAGTGGCCATCTGTCCTGCATTTCCCCTCAGGATGAAAAAGAGGCAAATATCCAGCTGATAAATGCTGGAATTATTCAACGATCATTTTCATAATTATCTTCCATGAATTGCTGTTGTTCTATGGCGATGTTATTCTCAACAATGTAAGTGTTATGTGAAAAAAGTCGTCCAGTCTTACAAATCTGGAGATTCATTGAGGTAAACCAAGTTTACCAAGTATTTCAGAACTTGTCAGAGCTTTAGTGTGGTAATCTGGGAGGAAGCTATAACTGACCATACTTCCCAAACTTTGAGCAGGATACCCTTTTCCCAGTAGCAATTTCACAGGCTTAGGGCTAAGTGGAATTCACAGTGCCAATTAATTTGCTAATTAGACTTACCTGAAATCAGGAAATAATATTGTTGTTATCTTTCTGAGTTGGCTTGTGCTTGTGTCTGCTTGAGGACAGAAGAGTGAAGGACTAATGGCTGTTTACTTTATCAACAAACTAGTTAACAGAGCAGTTTACTTTGTTGTCTCTGTCTATCTCCGTAAGCAATACTGAAACTGTCCTTTCAGATGTCACAAGTGACTTCTTAATTGCCAAGACTCTTTGTTCTCCTTCTGCTTCTCTTCTCCAGAGCTTTTGACTGTTGATCACCAGTCTCCCTTCCTAAATCTCTTTCCCCTCTTCTTCTCTAATCACCCTCTCTCTGACCACTTGTCCTAAAGATCTCTTTTCCAAACCCCCACTCTTCTTATATACCCCTTCGTTACAGTATTTCCTAGGTTTGAGCCTTGTCCTTCTTCTCTTTTCTCATTGTAAAGGCTTTCTGGAAATCTAATGCAGACCCATAGCTTTAAGAATCACCTGATGATATTCCCAAATCTTCATCTTACCTGCCCTGAGCCCAGGTGTGTGTTTATCACATACGAAGCCACCATCTGTCTGGACTATGTCCAAGCTGTAGTCTCTGCAGCCAGACCTGGGGGTAGAATTGGTCAGGTATTGCCTTTTATTGTGGATATAGCAAGAAGAGAACTGGAGTTTAGGCAGGAAGGGAGAGTTCAAGATGTCAAGACCACTGGGGTAGGGTACAACAAGTATCAGATCCAAGGTGAGGGTCAAAAATGGTGAGGCAGAAATTCTCAAGGGTCAAAAACTCTCGAGGCAAAGCATGGAGAAACTCCGTGAGGCAATGGAGCTGGAGAGAGAGGGGCTTGTAACTGAGTGCCCGCGGATGAGGCGGACAGAGAAGCTATTGAAGGAGTACTGAGCAAATTCAAGCATGCCTCGCAAAGTCAGTGTTGATAAGACCAAACTTGTATGCCCAAGCCTTTCTTAAGGCTATTCCTCTTCTACTTTTTTATCTTGGTTAAAACTAACACTTCTCTCTTAGTTACCCATGATAAAAATGCTGGCTTGTCTTTGACTACTTCTCTTCGTCATTTCCTATACTCAACCTTTTGTCAACACTGGCCCCTGGCAAGGGAAGGATTTTTCTGGAATGACAGAGTGTCCAGAAAGCCCTGTGCTCTGTGGGTGAGGAACTACAAGCCTTCTACTCTGAGGACTTTTGTGCAGATACTGTCTGTGGAGTTGCCTCCTTCAGCACCGAGGTTGCAGGTTTTCTCCGCTGAGGTGGTCATGGTGTGGCATAGTGGTAACCACAGGCTGGGACCGCGAGTCCCAGGAGGTGGACAGATGGATCCTTTCTAGAGGGCCAGTGGAGCTTCCCCTTCCACCCCTTCTCTCTGCTCTGGGCCCCTGACCCTGGCAATGCTTCAGGTCACTTTTCTCTCTGTGTAGCCAAGCTTCCAACTTACACTTCTCCTTTACAACATTTTATGTGTACTGTTGTCCTAGGTGCTTTTCAAAGATGAACACGTATTCCTCTTACACATACGCACACGCATATGAATTTAAACTACAAGAAATAATGTCCTCTTTAAAGCTGTTTGCTCATGTTAATCCTTATGCATAAAAACATTTCAACAGCAATTTCTGCAGCGTATGTGGAACCATTAGGGGTAGTTAGAGTCAGGCCCTGAGAGAATGAAAACTTTCCCCGGAGCCCTTGCTTACTGCAGACCGACCCTCGCACGTTAAACGTTATTCCTCCAGTCATCTTTTCTCATCGCATCAAGTGTAGTATGTTGTGCTAGAATGGACAGAATAGAGCTATTTTTACGTCTGTCCCCCACCACACTGTGAGGTGATTAAAGTTTGCGACCTTATCTTTGGTTCTCAGTGCTTAGCTCCATGCCTGGCACACAGACGACTTTCAGTTAAGTGCTGATTTGAATCAACTCTCAAAGGCCTTTGGGTTCCAAGAGTCTGTGGAAGAAATTTCCCTGTTTGTAGATAGCTAGAAACCACCAGAGGAGACTTAATTAGCACACCAACTGCCTTTGTGGGTAGCCAGGAGTTAGAGGAAATGTATTTTCTTACGCTGTCCAGAATAAACATTTACGAAACCATCTGGTGTTCGCTAGCCTCCAATTTCAGAGTGCCCACAGTCTGCCTTTTTTTAGAGAGAAAGAGGACAAAGCAACAACTTCCGACAGTTAAAAACATTAGCAAACTACCTGTTTGGGGGATATGTTGTTTGTCTAATTATAACTCCAATAAGTAGGTGAGAAGCTGTGAGCCTGTTATACAGCCAAGTGAAGTAGAAAACAGTAGAGTGTTTCATTGACCTATTGCTACGGTATCTTATTCTTCCTCATAGGCGTAGAGTAAATATAATGACTGCTTGATTAGACAGACAGCCTCCAGGGTGAGGAGAAATGTCCAAGTTCCTCTCTTGATTTTTCTCCCCAGGAAATAAGCTTTCCTATTGATCTTGGCTCAGCAATGCTTGTTGAATCTGCTGAAAATAAAGTGTTTTTCTTCTGAAATAAATGTCTAAGTTAATTCCAGTAGAAGTGTTTCTTAGGCAATGTAATTGTTAATTCAGGTACATAAAATTCCAATCTTATGTTATGCTACATTTTAAGAAATAAAGCCAACGATAATGTGTATTTTCTCTAGAACATATGGTGAAGCATTTGGGCATTACATGTGCGCCAGATGTTGCCATTTATGTAACAATCCTCAATAAGTATTGTTGACTTATTGTGCGTGTAAGACACAAGGAAGAACACTTAGGAGGATTTATAAATTCCTTAGGTTGCAATAATAATTTGGTGTAGCTTTATCTCAAACTTCAGTTTTTAATATGGATTTTTCTTAAGATTATTAGTCTGCCATCTTTGAATGTATCTTGAGATTTGGGCTTACCAAGTAAATAAGTCAATTTAAAATTTCTAACATTTTTTTAAGATGATGAACAGTTCTAAAATTCCCTTAATCTAATCTTCTTGCAGCCCTGTTCCCATAGCCCTCCTTCCCTTTCTATTTCCTCTGTTTTATTCTCCCTCCTCCAATCCCTCCCTGGCTGGAGGCCCATCTAATTTTCCAAGTCTCTTTGAATGCAGGGCACAGTGTGCGGTCAGCCTTGCCCCGAGGGTCGCTTTGGAAAGAACTGTTCCCAAGAATGTCAGTGCCATAATGGAGGGACGTGTGATGCTGCCACAGGCCAATGTCATTGCAGTCCAGGATACACAGGGGAACGGTAAGGGACACCCTTGTATTTCTCTGACCGTTCATAATGGCATGAAAGGAAAATTCTGCAGGTCCAGGGAACATCTTCAATACCATGTGTCCATTACTGTGCATCTATATAGCATCAGTGTATTTGACAGATTCCATCCTAATTCAGTATATAGAAACTGAATCAT
Source organism: Avahi laniger (assembly GCA_963575035.1). Lineage (NCBI taxonomy): Eukaryota > Metazoa > Chordata > Mammalia > Primates > Indriidae > Avahi > Avahi laniger. Next base: position 17,672 of record CAUYSK010071457.1, on the reverse strand, counting down.
AAATAGCAATGGGGACTTGAAGAGAACAGAGAAAGCATTACAAAAAAAACCCCGTAAAATATCAGCTATTTGTAACCCATGATAAATGTGTCATTCTAAAAAGTTGAGTGTTTAGGACTGCCACTTACATTTTAAGTATTTGGGTATATATTTATTTTGAAATGCAATGTGTACTTAGGTACCTCTAACAAATATAAAGTTACCCCTTCCTGTGATTCCATATTCTATTTAGAATATTTGTCCTTATATTGTGTGGTGGTAATAGAGTAAGATCCACTGAGACTTAACAGAGGTCTCTGGTCCCACATGAAATCAGAGCAAATGGCTCATGTGGTCCTTACAGCCGCCGTTTATCATTTTCTGTATTAGGTGGGAAGTTGTTACTTGGGAGGGCTTTGCTCACCCTACTTTTAATTTGCTCTTTAATCTGTTATGTCTAGGAAGACTAGATAACCAAGCTCGTTGGAAGTGTGTGTAGAATTAGAGAAAAGAGGCTTGGGAGGCAGAAGGGTATAATAATTTAAAATAATCTTTTGGAACCTATGTTTAGGTCAATGTGTCCTTGGAAACATCTTCATCTGTAATGTTCTAATAATAATTGTACTTTCCTCTAAGGTTGTTGTAAGGATTAAATAAGTTAGTAAGTACATTAAAGCATTTAGAACAGTCCTGGAACTCATAAATATTAGCTATTATTATGTTTTAGTGAAGGAATTCTTAGCTCACTCAGATTAATAATCACTAGTACTTACATAGTTGATAGAAATCACTCAAATTTAAGTTTCAAATTAGAGGCAACACAAAAACAACATATAAAGCAAGTAAGCTTATACCCATCTTATTTGGAACACAGGGAAAGGGAATAACAGCTAATTTTCAGGTAAATTTTAGATTTGAGGCAAGGAAGACAAAGAGCCAGAGAAAAAGAAGGAAAGTAAAGAGGGAATTTGCCTTTTGACTTGTTGCTCTTGTAACTGCTGTTTTTCTGATGAGCTGATGCCTTGATTCCTGCTTTCAGTTGTCATCCCGTCTTGGTTCTAGAGCTAACACACACACAATGGCACAAACAAATATGTCATGAGAGGAAAATAATGAGCGGCTATGGGGCAGTTTGTGGCAGGAGGTGTGGGGAGAGAGGCCTTGCGGGGCTGGGGTCTTAACTTGCCATTTCCCTCGTTTTGAGAAGTCAGCGCAACTTGATCGGTGAGGTTAGGCCAGAGGCTGCCGTTTCTAGGAGCAAGCACCACCGCAGGCCTCTGCCAGCAAAGCATTCCCAGGATGTGGGGAAGACGGCCCTCCCAGCCAGAGGGAACTATGAGAAAACCAAACAGGCATCTAGTAGGCTGGCAGAGCAGCGCATGGGATGCCCAAATAAAAGCCTTTGCGGTTTGTGGAGAGGTCTAGAGGATGTTGTGGGGAGGAAATGTAGTGTGGCACAGTGAAGTAAGAGTGAAGAGAGGATGGTTTCCAGATCCTCACAAAAATTCTTCTGACGGGGCTAAAAAAGGGGTGTTTCTAACACCAATTGCATTGTCTTAGAACGGCTCTGGGGCCTTTGATGTTCTAGCTTGGGCCCATGCCCTTAATCGGTGCTCAGTAAGTGCTAGTTGCGTGAAGGGATCCACGACTCAGCATTAGATTCTGTTAGGGTGAAGCCCAAAAGATAGTCCCACCAAGCCTTGTTCCATTTTGCCCTGGAAGGAAAGATAGATGTGGTTGCAAGGAAGTAAAGTTGAGAATTATAGACAGGAATTGGGGGAATGCAGCATTGGTCTTTAGTGCAGGAACTCTTTCCTGTATCTACAACCGTGGAGAAGTTGGCTCTTTCCCAGCACTTTTTATGTTTCCTCCAGAGCAGCAGTTCCATATGTTAGGAAGGTAGGAAGCTGATTTGTAGATCCAAGGTTTAATGAGGAATGTGATTCTTTCACACTAAATCATGGTTTGGCCCAACTATTCCAGTTACTCTAGGGAGGCGCATGCTCAAAAGGACAAGGGTGAAGGAGGGAGCCACCACCCCCTACACGCTAACTCACCTCCCTTTCCTTAAGTTCACATGAGATGCAGCGTAATAATTGCAATGGTGTTAAAACAAGTCTGTGACCCTCACTGGTTTGAGAATTGGTGTTGTGTTTTATTAATCTCTATTTAATGCCTGTCCATTCTTCCCAATTCCAGGGCATTATTCAAAAAAAAAAATTAGAAACTTCAAAATTTCCATATGTCTATTATGGCCAATATTTATTGCTATATCTTTATCACTCCTTTGTCATCTTTCCTAAGAACACTTTTCCTCTTTCACTGATTCCTGAGATAGCTTTTTGGTTCCAGTGGGGGCCACAAGAGCAACATGAAGGGCATAACATTTGTTGGAATATGGTGCTTCTTGAAGATAAAGGAACCAAAAAGGGAGATAATACTGCTTGACAAAGACATTTAATGCATCCAGTCAGAAAGGCATAAGCTACTTCAGGTTATGTTTATTTTCAAGATGGAAAATGTATACTTCTAGAAAGACATCCTACCATTTTGGTTTGGTGGATGGAAATAGACATAGCTATTATTAACAGGATTCTGTTGCAAGTGCAACATTGACAAAAAAGAAAGCAGGAATTTGAGTCCACCTTACATAATGGCTGCTTTAGTTAGTAAAATTTAAATGACTTTTTGTTTTGTATTTATAATAAAAGCTAGTAGTATATTTAATTATAGGTTAGAAAGGTAAATATGGATCAGGACCAGCTATTATGGATTTTGTTTTCCCTGAGAAAAGGAAGTCTCTGCCAAGTTATGGTACAATATACACAGTAGTTCCCTGTAATTTGGTATCAGATACTTTCCCAGGGTTCCCATCTATACCATTTTCACCCACTTTTAGAGCTGTGCTTTTTACTAAAGTCATGAAAATGGTCCAAGGCTTAACATTTGGGTTTGTTTTCAAATCCTTGTAGGAGAGAGAAAGTGATATTATTTTACCTTTATCTTTGCCCTTTTGGTGCCGACTTGCAAGAAAATCCGAACGAAAGCTGTAAAGTTGTCTTGTCAGCCTTCAGCAGGAGCCACAAGGCCAAATTATTGTACCTCAGCATTTTTCCCTTTAAAATGTACATCTTCAAGGAATAAACTAAATGACTTGGATTATTAAAGCTTCTTATAGGTTAAAAATAAACAGTACTTTTTTTTTTATTTCAGCATAATATGGGTGTACAGGTACCGTTTAAAAATACTTTCTGATCTAAAAATAGGTATACTCATGTGTAACTTTAAAGCACATATTTGATTGGATGGTAAATATTAGTTCAGTTACTTGAGAACTTTTCTAATAATTTGTTGATCAGTTGAAGACTTTGCCTAATTGCCAGATACACTGAAGATGGCTAGAATCTGTGAAATCAACCTTTTCTGAGGCCCTTTTCCTTGCCTCAATCATATTAAATATATGCTAGAGCTAATCAGAAGAGTATCAAAGGATTCTCAAGATTTGTACTCTACATTGAAATAGAAGCCTGCACCCTGGGATTGTTAGTCATTGCACCCTATCACTAAAAATATGCAAAGCCTTGCAGAAAGGTTGTGACTTTTAAGTATATTTCCCTGCTGTTTCTTTTAAGTGTGCTTAAATTTGCTATTATGCCTTGCTGCTCACATTACACGATCTGAAAAATGCAATGCCGACCTACATTTTTGTCTCTGGGTCTGGCATGACTTGAGAGCCACATGGGAAGTGGCTGCTGAGACAAAATGTACCCTCCTTGTGGTGACCACTCTGCTAGACAAAGCCCTGTCTCCCTCTCCCTTGGCAGAAAGCTCTCCTTCTGCTGCAGAGAGCCCGTCACCTGGCCTAGCCAAAAAGAAACTTGGCTAGCCCAAAGCTATTCGTGCTTTCTGTGGCGCAATAAGAGATCGTATTCTTTTTTCTATCACGATTCCCTCCAGCAACAGAGCTTCCCATCTCATTCACCTTACCTAGAGCACATCCTTCCTCTGGGACAGAGCTCCAATGCCATTTTTTAAAAGACAATAAAGTAAATTTTTGAGGACTCATATCTTTTCCTTGCCATTTGGCAGACCTACTTCCCAACAGAGGACAATACCCCACTTGCCAACAATTTTGTGTTAGAAAACTCCAAACCTTCCTACAACCCACTACCTGCAGGCACTTCCCAGGTTGGAATCGAGGATGCCTGATTTCAGTAGGTCAGAATTCCCCCAATCTGAAGAGGACTTTGCTTATTAGTTACATAACTTCCTAAATGAGGAGCAGTGATTACCATTCAGCTTTGAAAAGAGCAGAAACATGGCTGAGATTAAAAATTAATGTCTACATGAAAGCCCAGAGAATTAAAGTTTAGCTTCAAATTGGCCACAAAGTTTTTTCTTTGGAATGGGGAAAGCCTATTTTAAAATTTCCTAATTATGGACTGAGACTAACGTTTGGGTAGTTTCTTTTCCTTTATTCTTGGTACCTGCTACAGTGCTACATATACCTTTGGCAAGCACTAGGGTAATCAGGCTTCATGTCCCAAGCTCATAATTTTGTTTTGTTTGTGTTTTGTTTCTGTTATTTCCTCTTTATACAAGTCACACTAATGTTATTGCTATATGTTGCCATAGTAATTTATCCTAATGCTTTTCATTTCTGTAATAGGACAATCACTAAATAGTATCAAGAACAAAAATCAGTTTCAATTTATGCATAACAAAGCCATTATGAATCACCCATTTAATCTGTCTTCTGTTTTTGCCCACTGCTTGATAGGTGTCAGGATGAGTGTCCAGTTGGGACCTACGGAGTTCGTTGTGCTGAGACCTGCCAGTGTGTCAATGGGGGGAAATGTTACCATGTGAGTGGCACGTGCCTCTGTGAAGCTGGCTTTGCCGGCAAGCGCTGCGAGACGCGCCTGTGTCCGGAGGGGCTCTACGGCATCAAATGTGACAAGCGGTGCCCCTGCCACCTGGACAACACTCATAGGTGAGTGTCACTGCCCTTGGAGGGATGTGTACTATTAAGATTTTAACCTCAGTGTCCAGGAAGGAGGGATTGACAGAGTTTCTCACCCCAAGTCCCTTCCTGTTCCTGGGCTATCCTGGGCCAGAATCACCACGTAAAAGGAAGACTTTTTTACTTGGTGAGTGATGGCCCACATCAGAAGTGCTAAAATTGCTAGATGGTTGTTGGTGGTTATTAAGTTCTATTCTCTATTAATGGCCACTGATAAAAATTAAATTTGCTGAGGTTAGTAGAACTTTTCCTTAAGTGAGGGATTTTGTGATATTCCCCTAGAAGCAAAGATGCAATGAGAAACAAGGGGTTAAGCCAAGTTAAGTATGTAAAAATATCATAAAATTATTGTCACTGCAATATCTTTTACTTGACAGCACATCTGTGGAAGAAAAAAAGACTATAGAGAGGAAGTGTACCAGTGGAAGTTTTGTGAAAGTGCTTCACATGTGGCTGTCACATGCGAAATATCTTTTCAGAATTGATTACTCTGACATAGAACTTGCAGGGGTCTTTTAGCTCAAAAATCTCTCGAAGAATTTGAGAACAGGAAACCACGATCCCACCCACCCTGCTGTACCTTGTCTGCCCCTGAAAATATCTTCTGGACCCCTCTCTTCATTTCTCTCCCCCACGGACCAACTACACACAACTTAGAATTCTGGGCCTCGTTTGCAGACTGCTGGAAAAGCTAAGTTTGACAAAAATGTAGTACGTTAAATAGCAGTTCAGCTGTTACTAAAATAACTTTTATTTGCATTCAGTACAGCTGTTACTTCATTTATACTTCTGAAAGATAACTCGTGGCCACATCAAATCCCAAATGCACAAAAGTTAAAAGTAAACAGAAGGTGGTTGGTCTCTTTTTTAAACCATTGTTAGGAACAGAAAAATAGACTTTGCACTGTGTGTGTGTGTGTGTGTGTGTGTGTGCACGCGCGTGCGTGCTGGAATACATTTTAGTGGGGCATATCAAAGAAGTGTATTCTCAGTCTTATTCAAGTAACTTTGTAAGCCACTTTAGTCAACTTTTGTTTTTTTCCATTGGAAAATATTTCCATTCTTTACACGATGAGTTTAGGTAAACATTTGGGGAGCAAAAATGAATAATCTCTGTAGGGTTTTGTTTGTTTTTCAGCTCTCCAGTATTTAGGGAGCTGGCAGGATTAGGGACCAGTCATGAGTTTGGCTCCCTTTCCTACAGTGTAAGACCTATTGCAACAAAAAGTAAGCCTCATGCAGTGATGGCTAAGAGCATTATACCAGAGTGCTATTTTGTTGTACGTAGACACAGGTGAAATCAAATGGAATAATAAACCTACACAAAGGGAGAGCTCTGCTAAGAGAAGAAGTGGAGAAGCAGAGAGAATGTTGGTTTTGTTGGAATTGAGTACTGCATTAGTAGTGGCAAAGTGTGAGTGGAGAGTTATTGAGGCCAATACTGTCATAATTTTACATAGCTCACATGTACCTAAGCATGTATGCTTTAACAAAGAAGTACATGAGATTATTTGATAATCACATAAATCAAAATAACACTAAAATCTGTCTAATGATGTATATCAAATAATCAGAAAATTAAAAAACAATTAGCTTATTAAGTACTTCCCTAAATCATGAAAGCTATTTTTAAAGATTAGTTTTTATAAATTTCTATTAAAACCAGTTGAATGTAGATTATATAACTCTATCTTGTTGAATTCACAATTGAAGCCAACCATCTAATTCTTATATCTTGAACTATATGTAAAATTCCTGCAAACACAAGGTCCCTTCAAACCAAAAGGCATAGAATCTTTGTATAAATTGAAAGTCTGTCTTGTTCACTTTAGCATTTAATCAAGCAAGTAGAGTTTTGTTGTTACACAATTCATGATATTTGTTTATCTTCAAGCCTTTCATTATAATTTACAGCATATCTAATGCAATGTAAATTAATAGTGTACATTGTCTTTAGGTAGATTTTGAATTCTGTGGATATACATATTGACATATATTGCAGCCATATATCTGAGTAGGAATTTGTATTAGATAGCTTTTGCTGCATTAAAAAAAACTCCCCAAACTTAGTGGCATAAAACAATAATTTTTTATTAGCTGATGATTTTTTTGCTTGGCTGTGTGGGCTGGGCTCAGCTTGGTGGTTCTTCTGCTAGTCTCCATGTGTTCAGCTGGCAGATCAACTAGAGGCTAAGGGATCCTGGATGTCTTTACTCACATGTCTGGCATTTGGCTGGGTGCTGGGGGTGACTGTGCCACATGTCTCCAGCATCTAGCAGGCTAGCCTGGGCTTCTTCACATGTTGACTGGATTCTAAAAGCAGCAAGAGGGCAAGCCCCAACATGCAAACATTTTTCAAGCCTTTGGTTGTGTCATGTTTGCTGATGTCCCTTTAGACAAAGCAAGTTACTAAACCAAGTCCGGATTCAATATACTCCACCTCTTGATGGAAGTGTTACAAAGAATTTATAGCCATTTTTATTTTGCAGTCTATCATAGGGTTGAAATGTATTTAAACATATTTATAAGCAAAATTAGTATTTTAAATTTCAATACTGTTATTGAGCCTAAAGACATTCAGTATGACCTGGACTTTTCAACTGAAAACTAACTTTTATGGTGGAAATGATTTTAAACAAAAAGATAAAATTTGAGATTTAATAAGATTCCACATGGGATATGTGTATTAGTTCTTGTTAATAAGGACATTTAATAGCTATGGACAATCAGGATATGTTTATTTGCAAATGTCACCTAATTGTCATTAAATTTGAGCATTAATAACATCTAAGGAAATGAATAAAAGAAAGTTCAATGTCTCAGTCTGCTTTAGCCACTGTTATGTAGTATTGGTCTCTTGCTATCACTTAACTATTAAATTGAAAAATTTACCAGAATATGTATATCTAGTTATATGTGTGTATAAAATGACAAATATTCCCATATGTATATAGTCCCATTTTCATACACACAAAGCAATCTGTTCTTTAGACAGAAAACAGGTAATGAGTATATCTACCCTTCACCCACCAATCTGCTGCATCAACACATAAATCTCATTGCCAATTAAGCTGCCTGCATGAGAACCCATCAAATGCTTCCAGAGTGCCCTAGCTTCCTATATCTAATTACAAATTACAGAATAGTAATTTTAGTGTCAATCAATCTGAGAACCAGTGCACTGCACTGACACTCACTGGGGGGCATTGAATATCAATTTCTCTGTCTGCCTCTCATATACTTCAATTCACTGTTTCAAATTGTCTGTTTCATTTACCATTTTATGTCTACACCATGAACATTATTTTCTGCTTTTTAATGGAAAGTAATATTTGCTACCAAAAATGTTCTTTCTTTTCTAGTATGTTAAGATAAGGTGAACTATTTTAACCAATCCATCTCTTGGAAAATTGCTTTTCCTTTTCTCAAATATAGAGCCTTACTGAAGTGCATTTAAATTTGTCTCTGTGTTTTGCACAGTGTGGGTGCAACTGATCCTGTTGACCGTTTGTCTGCTAAATCCTAAATTTTAGCATTTCCCTTTCACGTCTAGTCCCCTCAGCAGGCTGCTAGCAAACTTCCTTTTTCTTTGGTGCAAAACCAAACCACCCTGGATTCAAGTTTGATTCTGCCACTACCTGCGTGAGACTTTGAATAAATCACTTACTCTTTGTAGGCCTCTGTTTCCTCCTTGATAAAATGGGATCATACCTACCACTTAGGATGGAATTGAATAGTGCACATGGAGTGCTTAGCATCACTGCTCAGTAAATTATTTCTAGTCTATGCACTCACTCACAACATCATCACAAACATTGCAGTGTTCTCTGTAATTAATGGCTATTCCCCTTAAGCCAAGACTTTAACATTTTCAAAACTAGTTTTAAGGGAAATTCTGCCTTTGCATACAGATATACTAAATATAATGTAACATGTCTCAATGCTTCCATGATGTCAGGGAGAAGCAGATTGGTGTGGGAAAGCTAGATCCCCAGAGTCAGATCTGCTATGCATCATCTGTGACGTTTTCACTTATTCACTCAATCAGCATTTACTGTGGGCCGATTATGCGCCAGAGACAGACAACAACACAGACGTAATTCTTGCCCTCATAGAACTCACAGTCTAGAGGGGAAGGAAGATGTTAAAAGACTGTAAAAATAAATACAGGATTATAGACCATGATAAGTGAGATGAGGAGAAAGAAAAGGGCTCTGGGAAAGAGCATGGGAGAGACAGTTTAAATCCGGGTGGTCAGGGCAGGCCTCACTAAGGAAGAGATACTTAAGCTGAGAACTGGAAGGACAAGCTGGAGACAGACAGGCAAAGGGTAGGAAAGTGGCATTTCAGGAATATGGTTGAAAAAACTGGATGCTTTTACAAACTCAAATCCAATGTGGTCAAACATAGTAGTAAAGAGAGAATAATGACAAAAGAAGAGGTTGAGAAGTAGGCAGTGGCCAGATGACAAGGCCCCATGGGCTGTATTTAGGGTGATCATATACCTGGTTTCACAAAGACAGTCTGTTGTAAGCCTGTTATCCTAGTTAATTATAAGTGGCTCTCTCTTCACTCTTAAAAATGTCCTGGTTTAGACAATAAATCATATAGTCACTTTATCTACATTAAACAGTATGGATTTTATTCCACGTGTAGTGGGGAGCCTTTGGAGAGTGTTAAGGAGGAGAATGATGTGATATGATCCACCCTTTGTGTGATGTGGAGAAAGTGAGGCAGAGAGCAAAGCTGGGAGGCTGTTCAGGAGTCGAGATAAGAGGGTGTCAGCTGAGGAGGATGGTGACAGTGAAGATGAAGAGATGTGGGCAGACTCAACATGTATTTTGGAGTTAGAGTGGTTAAGTTCTAGTGGTGAATTGGATATGGGAGATGAGACAGAAGGAGTTATCAAGAACAACTCCTGGGTAAACTGAGTGACTGGTGGTACTGTTTAGAGAAATGTGGACCATTGGGTGGTAGATACACTGAGGGAAGAACAAGGACTCAGTTTTTGACATGTTAAGTTGGAGATGCCATGTAGATGCCAAGCATTTGATCAAGGGTAAGTGATATGCTCAAGATGATAGCCTATAAACAGATGTGAGGAGACCTAAGTAGACCTGAGACTCAAACCCTTGTCTTCTTGATCTACACCTTCTGTGCCCAAGAAACCATGTCCAATGCAGAGTTGTACTTGGATATTTCTTCATGCCATGTTTCCTGAATATGCTGTGGATTCCTGGGCTGTTGCTTGTGGGCACTTAGTTGCAGCAGGGATCTAAAAGTGTATTTAACTACAAATACCATCTAACCCTCAGGCTTTTTCTGATGGAGGAGAAGGAAGAGGAAGATATGATACGAGATTATGAGGTGTGGCTCAGACCCTCATGTGCCAGACTGGGACCTCAGGCTTTCACTGAGGTTATTCAGGTAGTGGGAGAACTAGAATTACATCCTCAGTCTTCATACTTCCCTGCTCATTCTTATTTCCAAGAGTAGAAAATCTACGAACACTCCTTTGATGAGAGGTTATTTAGCAAATGTCTGGAAGCCACAGCGGATTTCGTTGTTGGCCCTAGTTAAGGGGAGGGTTTTAGCTCCATCAGGAGAGGAAGACCATCTTTAAACAGTCTTCCAGTTGTCAGCACAGCTAGTTTGTTTGTTAGGATTTTCCTGTGTGAGAAGCACATGTGTTCTGAGCCAGTGTGCCACAGAGTGCCCTATTGTGCCAACTCCCTCACACATGCGTCTTAGCGCAGCTGACGTGTCCATTTGCCATGGAGCGGCAGCTGGCCGCTGGCCCGTCAGTGCGGCTGCTGTCTCAGGTAGACATAGCTGCCTGCTACCAGGTACAAGGAGCCGAGAGGAGAAACAGGCTGACGAGGTTGCTGCTTTTGGAGTTCCTTGGACATTGCACTGGTTTACTGACTTGGTGTCATTCATGGGATGGAGTTTTTTAGCTCTCCTCCTAGAGTTGACCTTTTACTGAATTAGTGCTTTTGATTTAGGAAGATTAAAAAGAATTTCAGACGAAAGGTCATGTTTGTAATACTCATCCTGCTAGAGATGATGCTGATTTCATACAACATATCTGTAGTACCAATCAGGTTTCAGCCAATTAATGACATCATACTAAGCCTGGTAATGAAGTTTAAGTTACTGTGCTTGGACTTACCCACACATTTAGTGTCATGGCTAAAGCAACATTCGCACGGCCTCGGGTGTCATGTCTATCCCAGAGTGACTTGTTCTTTCCACCACGTCTTTCAGCTGTCACCCCATGTCTGGAGAGTGTGCCTGCAAGCCAGGCTGGTCGGGACTCTACTGTAACGAGACATGCTCTCCTGGGTTCTACGGGGAGGCTTGCCAACAGATCTGCAGCTGCCGCAACGGGGCCGACTGTGGCAGTGTGACTGGAAAGTGCACCTGTGCCCCGGGGTTCAAAGTGAGTGACTTGGGCTTTTGAGGAGGGAGAAGAGGTGTGCAAGGTGGAGCATGTCAGTACCACGATTTATGTGGCCTTTGGTGAAGTATAATGAATGTGCTAGGATCATTCACTTCATTAACAAGAAAGAGAATGAAGAGAAAAGTACTAATAGAGATATAAGGGATTACCTTAGAATGATGACTGGGAAATGGTAAAACTATAAATGTGACATTAATTTTTAATATAAATATATGTCAGGAAGTAAGATATATCATAATTATTCCTTGAGTAATAATTTTACTGTGTTTTATAGGCAGCAAAGAAGTTATTTTTTCAAATAGGTTACGTATTATTGTCGACAGTTTTTATTTTTAATTCTATGAAATTTAAAGACACACCGTATGTCAAATTAGTACTTAAGTATTTACATTCTATAGTTAGTTGCATATAGTTTTTAAGTTCTTTGAAAATCTAGACTCTACACATATGCCTATATGCCTATGGAGCAGAATTTTGCCTACAGTTTCTAGGATTTCTTAGCTATAGATCAGGAATTTTTGTTTTAAAGGAAAATGTGTTGTTCTTCAATTATTCTCTCCCATTTTAAAGAGGAGACATTGAGCTATGAAGAATGTTGATGATTATTACAGAGCACATAATGTAGAACTGGCGGGTTGTAAAGTCGCTGAGCTCAGAGGATCTTCATAGGGTTTTCTAGCCTATGTTACAATCCTTGGTTGAGCCCTTGCATTAGCCTTGTCTTAAGAGTTCCTTCTGTTTTGAAAGGAGGTGACCTCCAATCACCTTTGGTAGCCCAATTCTATGTTTAGTGCTCCCTGTTGGATAAACTGAATCATGCTGCAGGCCGAATGTGTTCTGTTACTTTGCTTCACCCACTAATAATATCACCTTTTGTACAAGGAAGTCTAGGAAGTGTTGGGCTCTAATATATAGTTCATATTTATGTTTATTTACTGACAGTAATTTTATGGCTACAATTTATTTTTCTATGTCTCTTTGTCTGAACAAGAGCAAAAGGTTTTTTGGATTTTTCTTTCTTTTTTTTTTTTTTTGCAGCTACGAAGACAAAACTGATGAAGGCAGCGGGCTATTTGGGGTCCCATTTAATGCTATATCCTAAACTTAGGCCAGCTAGTATTGTCCTTAAATCTCTAAAATTTGTGTAGTGGTGACATTATAGCAACTTTTTAAAAAACACAGTGTGCTAAAATTAGAGAGGAAGTATAATTAGCATTGCCAAGATATATTTTTGTTTATTCGTGTTGGCCTTATTTCGATTGGCAAAACTGCATGCATTTTGCTGCTTGTGCCTGTCTAGGGAACTGACTGCTCCACCCCGTGCCCTCTGGGAACCTATGGGATAAACTGTTCCTCTCGCTGTGGCTGTAAAAATGATGCTGTCTGCTCTCCTGTGGAAGGGTCTTGTACTTGCAAGGCAGGTAAGAGTGGGTAAATAAGTCTTTTATTTGATCCTGGTCACGTTTTCTCCTAAAGCCACCGGAAAGAAATCTTGACCAGGGTTCTAGCTCCAGCTGCACCAAAATTCTGTGCCTGACCTCAGCAAGCCCCTCATCCAGTGTGGACGCTAATGAGAAGAGGCTCACATCAAATGATCTCTGAAGTCGCTGCCAGCTCCAAAAGTCTGTGAGCCTCTGCGCTTTGGGGAAGAGTACACAAGCAGACGTGTGTCCACGCCCCTAAATTGGCCAACCTGGAGTCATAACAAGAAATGCAGCCAAGCACCGATTTTATGTGAAAACCAGAACATGTCCTGCTGTCGGTGCAGCCAGGATCCTGGATACACACTGTTCATGGTTAATGGGGTCCTGCTTTAAAGACGGGGTTGTGTTTTCAAGCACAAACCTTCCTCTCCCTCCCGTATAAACATCCCACTTTCCCGACCTGCACAAACTCAGCAATCCACAGTGTGCGTGGCTGCACTTCAGAGGCGGCCCAGTCCGTCTCTCGGCATTGGCGTCCTTGACAGATCGCACAGCACACACGGCGGTTGGGGTCCTCAGGGGTGCCTTTTGTTCATTTCCGATGGGAGCCTGACTTGGCAGAGCCATGCTCTTCGCTGCTGGGGCTGGGCCGGGGGCATCGCTGTGCATCTCCAAGGTGTTTCCGAAGAGAAACGCGGCTTGGAAAGGCTCAGCAGAGCTCCCTGCTGCCTTCGCTCCTCACGCGCTCTGGCATTCTTGTCATGCAGGCTGGCACGGGGTGGACTGCTCCATCAGGTGCCCCAGCGGCACGTGGGGCTTTGGCTGTAACTTAACGTGCCAGTGCCTGAACGGGGGAGCCTGCGACAGCCTGGACGGGAGCTGCACGTGTGCACCTGGATGGCGCGGGGAGAAATGCGAACTTCCCTGCCAGGTACGCCGCGCCAGCGCCCTGACTAGGAACACCCGGGCGGAGCTGCTGCTGGAGCGTTGGCTGCTTTTTGCAGTTTTCTTGGTTTAAAGTGGCTCATTGTGAACCCAACTTCAGTAACTATTAGCAGAATCAAGGTGTTTGTATTCAAACTGGACATAGGATTAGAAAAGGGATAGACATGGACATCGGTTAGGTGGGCTTTGTGCTAATTTCTCCCTTCTCCTCCTTCCTCTCACCCTGTGTGCTCCTCCCCCTCCCTTTATGGTCTGTTTCTTACACACCCATCTCTTGGTGCAGCCAGTCAAACGCCCAGTGTCTGCCTGTCAACTCTCCAAATACTTTGCTTCTACTGTAATGGAAATGCCCTCCCCTCTGCCTTTGGAGTGGAAAATGGCAGGGGCTTGGAAGGAGGGTGGTAATGGATGTCACAGAAATGCTCATCCAAGCGGATGGTTCAGAAATAGCATCTTTTAATGTAAATATCTCTGGAGCCACAAGAATCTCCGAAGATTTCCATGTGGCTCACTCCCTTCCCTTGACCTACTTTGGAGAGATCTATCATTAGACATCTCATCCTTACCCACTGTAGGCTGGCAGAGGTGCGAACAGGAAGTGCATTCTCTGATAACCTGCTGATGTCTTTCCCATCACTCTTTCTTCCTCTTGCAGTTCTTTTCTCCTGAGCCACTAGTGCTGTGTGCTCCCTGCCTCCAGGACATCATCTGATGGCCAGATAACAGCATGACCCCCTAAACCGAGCCCCTCGAAAGAGCCTTCCAGGGAGGCTCCTCTCTCTCTGGGTTTCCTTCTTATTAAGTACAACCCATTGCCCAAAGTAGAGAGGAGCCCGCCCTGGGCTACCTCCTGCCCTCCTGAGCCCCAGGACAGAGTGAAGGTAGCTTTGCTGCTTCTCACCGGACAGTGAACACGTTTTCAGTGCTAGGAGACGGGCTCGAAGATCACCTTTCACTCCCCATCTGACCGTAGACAAAGCAAAGCCCCTGGCACAGTCTTGTCCTTTTCTTGTACCTTGAAGGAGTTAGTAAACCAGGGAAGGCTGATGGTTTAGTGGTTCCTATCATGGCCAAAGCTAAATCCTATGTAGTTCTATCAAGCATTAGGAGGGCCTAAAACAGGGTTTTTAATTTTAGCAAGTTCTAGACAAATGGTTATTCCGTCTAGCACCCACTCCCTGTTCGTGCTGGTTCCCGTGTTCCTTCTTGGACACCCTTGTTTTTCTTAGTGCCTGGGTGATGTGGGGAGGTTTGTAATTCCCTCCCTCAATTCTCAGGATCCAGACTGAAGGAGCAGGGCTCATAAATGCAGAGCTTTCCATTCTTCTCTCACAGACAGAATGATCATGTCCCATCTGTAAACTCCACTGGACCACCCAAACCGCTGTGCATGTGAAAACGCAAAGATCCGGGAGGGGAAGAGCAAGGAAGTGTGTCAACTCGTACTTAGGGTCTTGAACCAGAGCACTTTATGTGGCTTAGACTTCTTCATGGAAAGGAATATAGTAATTAGGGATTGTTTTATTAGGAATAAAAGGTTTTCATTTTTCTTTATAGTAACAAAAATGTATCTCATTGGTAATTTATGGGAGCAAACTTAATTCAATTATTTTTATTTTATTTATTTATTTTTTTTGAGACAGAGTCTCACTCTGTTGCCCAGGCTAAGTGCCGTGGCATCAGCCTAGCTCACAGCCACCTCAAACTCCTGGGCTCAAGCGATCCTCCTGCCTCAGCCTCCTGAGTAGCTGGGACTACAGGCATGCGCCACCATGCCCGGCTAATTTTTTCTGTATATTTTTAGTTGTCCAGCTAATTTCTTTCTATTTTTAGTAGAGACGGGGTCTCACTCTTGCTCAGGTTGGTCTCGAACTCCTGACCTTGAGCGATCCTCCTGCCTCGGCCTCCCAGAGTGCTAGGATTACAGGCGTGAGCCACCACGCCCAGCCCCAATTCAGTTAGAACTTTCTTTTTTTTTTAATTTTAGAGCTTCTTTATATGGGTCAGGGTCCTTTCTTTCTACTAAACAATGCAATACATTGTAGAAAACGTTGAACTATTTTATAAAAATCTTTAGGAACAAAAGAAAATATTTTTATGAGTTGTGGCTTATAATAAGATAAGCGTATTTTAATTAATTGGCATATCTATATATTTTCATACAGGCATAACAACATATTGGCATAATTGGCTTCACCATTCATGTGTTTCAACCATTATGTCAGGCTTAAACTAGGGTTTTAGCAATTGTAAAACACTGACCTCCTGGAGCCTACATTTTGGGGACTAAGAAGACGTGGGAAGAGGTGATTATGATGCGTGTTCCCCAGAGGTGTTTGGGAGAGCAGGGTACTGTGTCGACAATGGGTGATCATGGCCCTTTTGTCTCCCATCGTGGGATTCCCAGGCCTTCACTGCTGTCTTTGATGCTGTCTTCCATGCAGGATGGCACGTATGGGCTGAACTGTGCTGAGCGATGCGACTGCAGCCACGCAGATGGCTGCCACCCCACCACGGGCCATTGCCGCTGCCTCCCTGGATGGTCAGGTGAGAGCCAAAGTCTGATACTTGGAAGGGGAAACCTGCCAAGCAAAAGCATTGTTCTTCTTTCAGAACCACTTTACATTCTCACTCACAATGTACGAGGGTTCCAATTTTTCCATAGTCTCACCAAAACTGGTTATTATCTGACTTTTTGATTGTAGCATCCTAGTCAGTGTGAAATGGTATCGCATTGGGGTTTTGCTTTGCATTTCCATGACGGTTAATGATGTTGAGGACCTTTCTATGTATTTATTGGCCATCTTATATATCTTCTTTGTCTATTCAGATCCTTTTCTCATTTTTAATTGGTTCATTTTTTCATTATCGAGTTTAATAGTTCTTCATATATTTTAGGTCTGCCACTTATCACATATATGATTTGCAAATATTTTCTCCGATTCTTTATTTTTTCACTTTCTTTTTTTTTTCTTGGTGAAACCAAGATTTATTTATTTATTTATTTTTATTTCAGCATATTATGGGGTTACAGATGATTAGGTTACGTATGATGCCCTCTCCCCCCTCCCCCTCAAGTCCGAGCTTCACTTTCTTAATGGTGTCCTTTGAAGTAGAAAAGTTTTTATCTGGATGAAGTCTAGTTTATCTTTTTAAAAATTACATTGCTCGTGTTTTGGTCTTAGATTTAAAAAACCATTGGTGGGGGCAGGTGGCTGACACCTATAATCCTAGCACTCTGGGAGGCTGAGACAGGAGGATCGATTAAGGTCAGGAGTTCGAGACCAGCCTGAGCCCTGAGCAAGAGCAAAACTTCGTCTCTACTAAAAATAGAAAAATTAGCCGGGCATGGTGGCACATGCCTGTAGTCCCAGCTACTCGGGAGGCTGAGACAAGAGGATTGCTTGAGCCCAGGAGTTTGAGGTTGCTGTGAGCTAGGCTGACGCCATGGCACTCTAGTCTAGGCGACAGAGCCAGACTCTGTCTCAAAAAAAAAAAAAAAAGGTCTAAAAACTATTGCCTAATCCAAGGTCACAATATTTATGTCTGCATTTTCTTCTAAACATTTTATAGTTTTATCTTTTACATTTAGGTCTTTGATCCATTTTGAGTTAATTTTCATATACAATATGAGTTAGGGGTCCAACATCATTCTTTTGCATGTGGATATTCAGTTGTCCCAACACCATTTCTTGAAAAAAGACTATTCTTTCCCTCATTGAATTGCCTTAACACCCTTGTCAAAAATCGGTTTTCCATAAATGTGAGAGAGTTTATTTGTGGACTCTGTATTCCATTTCATTTGTCTATATGTTTATCCTTATGCCAGCACCATACT